>QLTV01000229.1:740543-765325 GCA_003457575.1 Thermophis baileyi
TAATAATAATAATAATAATAGGGCTGCCTTGAAATAACTTTCAGAAGCTGGTGCAGAAAATGAAGGCCTAAGCAGTGAAGTCTGTGTTTCAGTATTTGGATTACTCTGTTGATTTACTAGTGTAGGAAGTTAGCACCCACCCCTCTCCTAATAATAATAATAATAATAATAATAATAATAATAATAATAATAATAATAATAATAATAATAATAATAATAATAATAATAATAGGGCTGCCTTGAAATAACTTTCAGAAGCTGGTGCAGAAAATGAAGGCCTAAGCAGTGAAGTCTGTGTTTCAGTATTTGGATTACTCTGTTGATTTACTAGTGTAGGAAGTTAGCACCCACCCCTCTCCTAGAAAAATGAAATATCCTAGGAAATATTAAAAAGGCAGAATATTATATAGAATATCCCTAGAGAAATTGAGAAACATGCTTTTAGAAAGAAAACAGACTCACTCTTAGTAGCCCCCACCTTTGTCAATGTGCCAGCAAGGAATAGCCCAGCTCACTCAACCCCTCCCCCCTTTGTTAATAGCCTGGAGCAGTCTATTCTACATAACAAAGATCTCCTTCAGACAGAGCCATATTAGGAATTGCCCAAAGCCCTTTCATTACACCACATGGGACCTGGAAAGATTACATCAGCCCAGCCTGGGACTCAGGAAAGCCCACAAGAGTCTGGGAAGATTACATCAGCCAAGCCTGGGATTCAGGACAGCCCACAAGAGTTGCCCCAGCATGCCCCTGGGAGTCTGACAGCCAATTGGAGTGCATTACATACACAGGAACAGGAAACTAAGAGGTGGGGCCCAACAGAGGTCATAAAACCAAGAGACTCAGCATCTTTTCCTCCCCTTTTCTCTTCACCCAACATCTGGAAGCATGTGATCCACCTTTTCTGTTCAGGAGCTCATGCCATGTGCTCCTGTCTACCATTAAACCTTCTTTCCAAGCAACTTCTAGGAATCCAGTGTCTTTTTCCCCACTTGGAACTGAACCCAGAAGGATATTCCTTACAACACTAGCTACATTAGTTCCAGTTAGTTTTTCAGTGCAGTTCAAGGTGCTGGTTGTCTACTTAAGCTTTAAGGTTCTATGGCTCCACAACTGGTTATTTGAAGCACCACCTCCTCCTGTATTTATCTACTAAACTGATCAAACGGGGTCCACTTCTTCAAAGTTCTCTTCTTATAGGACTATACCTGAGAAGACTCTGGAGATAGCCACCCTCATTTTTATGAACTCCCTAAACTGGGAATTCAGTCAGCCTGTTCAAGAAGGCGTAGGCTTCAAGAAAGCTTTGAAGATTTACCTGTTCTATTGTGCAGAAAAGAAAAATGCTCTTTGATCCGAAGGTGGGGTTGCGAGTCATGGTATTTTATATTTGTTGGTGGATTTTGTTTTGATTTTTTTCATGTTTATATTGAAATAGCCATTTATTGGGATATTTTTATATTGTTAGTGGTATAGAGTCTGTGGTTTGGATATGTTTTTTTTTTCTTATTATTATCCAGTTCCAACTTGGATTTTATTGTAAGCCCAGAGAGCATTTAGATGAGATGGATGGGGTAGAAATGGGGTGAATGAATAAATAAAATGATAAATACTTTACTGAATTGTAAAAGAAGAAAAGAAAGAAAATGCAAAAGCAATCAGATGAAAGAAGCAAGAAATATCTATTGATCTAGTTTTTAAACAAATCATTAAACTCTGACCACATGAATTAATATTCATCAATCTCTCCAGTATACAGATACAGAGGAAGCTGATAAATAGAACATGAAAATATATCTATAACACACTATTGTAAATCTGGGATTGCAGTGGGTTTTCAAAATTGAAGCATTCTTTCCTGTTGCCCTTTGTTTTCAATAAATCCATAATGCTTGATTTAATGATAAATCTCAAGATTTTGTAATATAGTATAAAAGTTTATACACAACTTTAAACTGATTTGATCTTTGTTACACCATAGTAATGAACCTGCATATGCAAATGTTTGCAAGAAAACAAGCAAGCTCAGAGAGCACCAAGGATTCCTCGTTTCAACCCTACAAATATTCTCCTTTATTGGAACTTTGATGAATAACATAACCTCCTAAACAAATTTATCCATACATACCCAATGATCCTGAGTAATTAGAGAGACACAGTCATACCAATGTGGGATGTTCATTTTTACTTTGCTTTGTTACAGCCAGGGGGATATTTAGATGTAAAACCACAGAAATTTACCTCAGGGTATATAAAAGAGTGGAGAGAAGCATTCTGAAAGTAATAGCCAGATGTGAGAATAAAAATACTGTACCTTTAGGCGCACCAGTTCTACATTCCCTTAATCATTTTTTTCTCTGCAGGCATCACTTACTGTCCTAGTAGCAGCCTGGCTGGGTCAGAAGCATTAAAGATTACAGCTCAACCTCCTACCCCAGAAGACCCACTATATGTCATGACTTAGCTTCCTGATCTGGTAGAGCCACTAAGTTTTCCCCCGAGAACTCTTCACCTAATATCTTCCCACTAACTTCAGTCTGTGATACAGATAAGGATCCCATAACCCATATAGGCACTTTTCATTCCTGCAGCATAAAAGATTTTAGCCCTTTCCTCCTCCTTTGGGAGACAATCTCATAATAGATAAACAAAATCAAACTTAAAAGAAACCTTAAAAAACCTCTATCCATCTCCATTTCTATCTCTATTTCTACAGTATATATGCTCAAATTTATGCAAACTACATATAATGTTCTTGTAAGAACACAATCTGGTGTTAATACAACTTCAACTTTATTAATGATTTTTTTGGGGGGGGGGGAACTTTCAGGTTTTCCAAGAAACCCATTTTCCAAGAAATCAGTGTAATTGGTCTGAAATCGCACAGAAAATCCTACTTTTACACTGAAAAAGACTTCTGAAATACATAGACAAAGTAAATTGAAACTTAATACAAAGTCAAATCAGAATAATTACATAATCCAGAGAGAGAACTAGAATCCCAAAGCAGTTTCTCCTCAGTTTCTTGGGGAATTCCAGCTATTCATCCAATTCATCTTTAGTAGTATAGACACAAAAAAAATATTGCTATGTCCCTTTTGATTTTAAAAATCTCCTTTGATTTTTAAAGAAAATAAAATGTTTTCTTGTCCAAAAGAAAGGATGGCTGCAGCTTCTTCCTTTGCTTTACATGACAGAAATTATGCTTATTATGTTGACTCTGGTTGACATGACATAATATATATTCCCAATCTGATGCTACCTGACATGAAACCTGTCTTTTACAACAGTTTTCACTTTAGTTATAAATATTAAAATAAATGTAATATCATGGGAAAATGTAGAATCAATGTTTCTTGGGTGCAAAAATCAGTGTAACCATGACATGGCAGCAAGGAACTAGATTTTCTTTTTACTAGCTGTTTATTACTATCCAGTAGCCATCCAGATTTCTACAGTCCATAGGTAAAGCTCAGGAAGACATAACTGATATAGAAGAGGATTGCTATAATTATGTACACAATAAGATTCTATAAACAAATGAAAATGTAAAATAAATCAGATTCCAGTAGAGAAAAAAAGAGATGTTTTAGGAATAAATAGAGATGAAAATATATAGCTTCATATTAGATCAGGATAAGATTGGGATAGAAATTACTTTCAATTCCTCAAAATTTCCTCCATCTTTATACCACAGTGGCTAGCTTTGCAATAAGAGCTAGTAGCAAGCAGAATTCTTCATCTGTTTTTTTTTCCATCCAGAAGTCATTTAAGAATTATGCTCCTAGAAAAGAAAAATCAGATCTGACAGTCAGTAGCTCAGTAAAAGCTCTTAAGCTTTTCTCTATCACTGTATTATTGTCCCTCTAGAAAAAAAGAAAAAAAAATGTTCTGATCACTTAACTTAATTTTGCTATTATGAGTAAGATAGAAAAAATGGAAGGTTCACCTGTTCTGACATTCATTATTGTTCCTGGTGCTTTCTCCTCTGTTTTCAGAGCAATCCGAGAAAGGCTAGGAATGGACCTCAGAATAAGTATACCAAAATTCAAACCAACTTTCTCCACTTCATTACCTAACAGAAGAAATTTCTCCAAAGAGATAAGGTCAGGGCATGATTTACTTATGATCCCACCTAAAGAGCTAACAATTAATTTAGGGACTGATAATAGTTTGTATTCCCAAAGCAATCACTGGTATACCTTCAATAAATTTTCAAGAAGTGAGCAATACAGTATGTAAAAATATTCTATGTCAACTTTCACTAATTTACAGCTTTCAAGATGTATTATTTGACCTGAAAACATGCAAAATGATCAGGGAATTCTAGAAGCTGTAGACCCAGACCATATGCAGGACATCCATTTATGGAAAACTACTTTCCATGAAGTCCAAAAATTAAAAACAAATGCAATAATGCTAAGTTTATTTTTATACAATCCTTTATAAATGAATGGAGTTAAGTATTAAATGTTGTCAGAGAACAGCTAATAAGTAATGATTGTTTTAAATAAAGAATGTGTAAAGAATGAATCACTATTCAGAATTACAGAGCAAGCTTTGGAAATTTTCTTTGCTAAGTCAGTCCATT
This sequence comes from Thermophis baileyi, assembly GCA_003457575.1. Lineage (NCBI taxonomy): Eukaryota > Metazoa > Chordata > Lepidosauria > Squamata > Dipsadidae > Thermophis > Thermophis baileyi. Next base: position 745,135 of record QLTV01000229.1, read on the forward strand.
GGTCTTTCTAGCATTTAACTAACGTCCTATCAAAGCCTAGGGCTATAAGCTCATCCCTGAACAATGCAATTTATCATGATGCAATTTGCTAGTCAGAATTAAAAATAATATATGGTAAATGAATCATGATTCAGACTCAACATTGGATTTATTCTTTACTTATGACTAAAATAATATTTGAGAATAAATTGTAGGTACGTATGAATGAACCATCATAACAAACTATTAGAGAATGACATTTTATATTATTGGCATAATCATAGAGATTATAAAACTATAAAAGCTATAAAAGTGGTGTAGGTCTCTCATAGCTTTCGGATTAAAAAGTGATGAATTGTCCCCCATTAGTTAGACCAGATCAGGAAATCAATTGCACGCGAAAGCTAAACCTATTTTATTGAGACTGGCTATAATAACAGAATCTTGCAAGTCTAATTATATTGTACTTCGTCTGCTACTTACAATATAGTTCCATGAATTAAGGAGTTCTCTGTCTGATCTACTTCCAAATATTATCTATCTGTTGTGAACTTAAAATATTTTTCACCCCTTATCACCTTAGCAACAGATCTTGCATACTGTATCTCTCTCAGGGTAATCTTCCTTACTCTCTACATAAATTCAGCAAGACTCTTGTCAGTTTGGCTGTCTAACTGACAGTTTTGCTCCATGTATTGTTGATGCTTGGATTGTAAAACTTTAAGTATTATTTTTCAAGCATATGAGTAAATGCAATTGCTCAATAGTTTGCACATTCTTTATACTGCCCTTTTTAGCACTGGAATATAAATTTATCTTTTCCAGCCTGTTGGCCACTGCTATATTTTTCACAGCAGTTTACGAAGTGCACAAAGCACTTCAACTGCACCAACTTGTACACTTTTAAATGGTTCTGCTGGTTCATCACTAACTGCTGAACCTTTGCAGCATTCTGGCTTTAGTTCAATGATCAAACTTTCATACATATCACTTCTGGTACTGATGTATGGAAACAATACTATGAGAGATACTTGGTTATGATTTATCTGTAGGCTCATTCCTAGTGCACTAAGGGAAGTTCCTGTGCCCCATGTCCTTGCATCACTGCACTCTAGTCACAATAATCAAGTAACTCAGAGCTACACCCAGGCAAATATTTAGGATAACTGAAACAACTGGTCCTGATTCTCTTTACCTATGTACCATTGCTTGCAAGATAGTTCTCAGAAACTCCTAAAACCATGGCCATGAGATTAAATCTCTCATTTTACCATCTGTTCCACTAGGTCAAAGAGAGACAAGCTTTTATTAGGCTTCAGGGAAGACAGAAATGGGGAACAGTCATTTTTATATGGCTTGCTGGTTCTTCTCTCCCCAGAAGGTAGACAGTTTCTCATTATTTAATAGGCCTGTGTGAGGCAGCTAGTGTAATTCAGCTACTGTAGGTGAGGCCTTTGAAGTAACAAGCTCCACTGCCATTTCTTTTTTTATTTATTGCTTTTAAAATAATAAAAAGGAAACAGAAAAAAAACAAAGATAACTATAACATACATTGCCAAAGAAAATCATTTTAACAATAATAGTTGCAATTCTATATATATTTATCTAATGCAAATATACTCACCTCCATATATATTTCTACTAAATTTACATAACGATCATTTTTTACCTACTGTTTTTGTATAAACAAGTCCCACATTTCCTTATACTTGTCCATAAAAAGTCTATATCTATAGGCAGTCTGCTCATGGGTGCAGTATTAGTCTTTTGCAGTATTTAGTATTTTAGTCTTGGGCCATAGTAAGGGCACAAATAATCCATTTATGTTGTCCAGTGGTCAAATTCCATTTATTAGTTATGTAGTTCAAGAGAATATTATTTTTAGAAGATAATATTCTCTTGAACTACATACAATCATATTTATATAATCCATTACTTTCTCCTAAAACATAATAAGTTTAGGCCATTATAAAAAATGTGTGTTTAAAGAAAAATTAGGAAGCAACCACCTCAGAGTTGTTGTGGGGAAAATAGTAGAAGGAGAGAATATTAGTATCTTTGTCACCTTGAGTTAGTTATAAAGTAATAAATATGGGGTAAAACTCTAGTAATAATTATCCTTATAACCTCTTCAGCAGAATTATTTTAGACAGTTCATATCTATACAAATGTAATTTGTAATAATTTCAAAAATGTTATTTATTGCATATATTTTAAGCTGAAGTCAATGGACACTCTGGCTATAAAAGTTAAGATAGTCTTCCATTATATAGGCAGTTTAGGAACCTTTAATTTTTCATTCCACTCACTCAGAGCTGAGGTGGCGCAGTGGTTAGAGTGCAGTACTGCAGGCTACTTCAGCTGACTGCTAGCTGCATTTCGGCAGTTCAAATCTCACCGGCTCAAGGTTGACTCAGCCTTCCATCCTTCCAAGGTGGGTAAAATGAGGACCCAGATTGTTGGGGGCAATATGCTGACTCTGTGAACCGCTTGGAGAGGGCTGTAAAGCACTGTAAAGCGGTATATAAGTCTAAGTGCTATTGCTATTCTTAGCATCTGCATATCAATTGATTTAGTGATAATAAATCATCATCTTCATGATCATTTTAGCCATTGTCTGTACACTGCAGTTTCCAAACAATATGGTCCTGAGCTTTCTTTGCCATTGGGCCCATACTACTTGCTGATATCACTCCAACTTGTTTTAGGTCTCTTTTGTGGATGCTTTTTATCAAGTGGGATCCATTCTATGACTGCCTTTGTCTACCTCCCATCAGTTCTTCTTGCTATGTGATCAGCCCATTTCCATTTCAATTCTTTTACTCTCTTGATGATGATATCGTATACTTTTGTTTGTTCTCTAATCCATGTGCAGGTCTTTCTATCTTGTCTTGTAATGCTGAGCATGTATCTTTCCATGGCTCTTTACACCAGTCTTAGCTTTTGTATCAATTGTGAGGTTAGTGTCTATGTTTCACTGGCATATGTTAGAGCAGGTAGCACACACTGATCAAACACTTTTCTCTTCAGGCATAGAGGGAGGTTGTTTTTGAAAATTACGCTAAGCTTGCCGAATACCTGCCAACCACATTTAACACACCATTCAATTGCCTTTATTGTATCATCTTCCATTGAGATCCGTTGTCCAAGGTATATGTAGTGGTCTACTACGTCTAGTTCTTCCTTAGATATAAAAAAAATTCTTTCTTTGGTGAATTTATTAAACATAACCTGGCTCTTTTTCAGGTTTATTTTTTAAGCCAAATGGTTCTCCTGTTTTCTGCAGCTCTTGTATGTGTCTTTGTAGCTCTTCTGGGTCTTGTGAGAAGAGAACATCATCAACTTAAATGATTTATAGGTACCATTGAATTTTATTCCATCTTTTGCCCAGTCTAGTTTATGAATAGAATAACAGAGTTGGAAGGGACCTTGGAGGTCTTCTAGTCCAACCCCCTGCTTAGGCAGGAAACCCTACACCACTTCAGACAAATGGTTATCCAACATCTTCTTAAAAACTTCCAGTGTTGGAGCATTCACAACTTCTGGAGGCAAGTTGTTCCACTGATTAATTGTTCTGTCAGGAAATTTCTCCTTAGTTCTAAGTTGCTTCTCTCCTTGATTAGTTTCCACCCATTGTTTCTTGTTCTACCCTCAGGTGCTTTGGAGAATAGTTTGACTCCCTCTTCTTTGTGGCAACCCCTTCATCATTGTTGCTCTTCTCTGCACTCTTTCTAGAGTCTCAACATCCTTTTTACATTGTGGCGACCAAAACTGAATGCAGTATTCCAAGTGTGGCCTTACCAAGGCATTATAAAGTGGTATTAACACTTCACATGATCTTGATTCTATCCCTCTGTTAATGCAGCCTAGAACTGTGTTGGCTTTTTTGGCAGCTGCTGCATACTGCTGGCTCATATTTAAATGGTTGTCCACTAGGACTCCAAGATCCCTCTCACAGTTACTGCTGTTGAGCAAGGTACCACATATACTGTACCTGTGCATTTTGTTTTTCTTGCCTAAATGTAGAACCTTACTTTTTTCACCATTGAATTTCATTTTCATAGATAGCGCCCAATGTTCAAGTCTGTCAAGATCCTTCTGTATCTTGAGCCTATCTTCTGGAGTGTTGGCTATTCCTGCCAGTGATGTCATCTGCAAATTTCATCTGCAAATACTTCTTCAAGGCAGACTGAGAAAAGGATAGGTGATATGGTATTGCCTTGTTGTACCTCGTTCTATGTTGATTTTCACTTTAAGATAATTAAGGCAAATTGTCACCATTGTTTTTTCATATATTGATTGTAGTAAGTTTATGTAATCAGTGTCTATGCCTTGGTTGAGTGATGCATTAATTATTGCTTGCTGGTATACTGAATCAAACGTCTTTTCGTAGTCAATGAAAGCATGCACAGAGGCATGGTGTATTCGTTGTGCCTTTCAATGACTTGCTGAAGAACCTGGATGTCATCAATTGTGCTGTAGCCACTTCTGAACACTGACTGATCCTTTGGCTCTGCATCATTTACTGTTCTTAATATTCTTTTTGCTATTATCTTGGTGAAAACCAATAGTTATTTATTATCATTTAGGTTTTCACCAAGATGATAATAAATATCTATAGAAATTAATAGTATGGTTTTTAGTTTTAAAACATTTAATGAATTGTTTTAATATCTGAGGTCTCAGAAGCTGAAAATGTTGCTGGTTGAAACAAGTTGTTAACAAATATTGAATTTGTAAATATAGTATTGTTTATATTTATCTCTTAACACAGCATATGTTAAAAATTCATTTTCATTATCTATCAATTCGTTCAAAGTCAATATCCCTACTATTATCACTTTTATCATATTACCATATTTTCTCCAGTTTTTAAAGTTGGGTTTCCCCATAAAGTCAATTTATCATATGAAAAATGTTTGAATCTATTTTATTAGACATTATATTTTATAACTTTGACACAATTGTTTCCAGAAATAATAGAGTTTTAATGTATTTAGATCCTAATAGTGTCCATCAAAGCAAAGGTGCTATATGTGTATACCCAAAGTTGCCCATATCAGAAAATTAACACTAATTGCTGCTCTCCAGTATTTAATATTTGACAGTAGGTAAGCATAATGATATAGCTCCAGATTTGGAAAACTGAATCCTTCCACATTAACTGGTAATTGCATTTTCTGTAAAGATATTCTCAGAATTTAAGAATCCCATAAATATTTTCTATGCAAAAAGTTTATTTTATGAAAATATTTTACAGATATAAGAACTGGAATTTCTCTCAGAATATAGGTTAAGCAGGGAATAACATTCATTTTAAGAATGTTTATTCTGCCCCAAAGGGTAAGGTTTAATGACTCCATCTATTGATATCTGAAGAAACCTCTCTCTGTATTTTATTTATATTACATACTGGTACTACTAACTGAGTTATATATTTTGGTATACACATACCTAAATATTTAATAGATTTGGTACAAATACAGAAATATTTCTTAAATGACATCAATTCCAATTTGGGCCAGTTACTAGAGTATCCTGCTATTTTACTAAAGGCATCTATCATTTGCATCAACACTGGAATAGTAATGTGAGGTTTATAAATAAGTAAAGCAATGTTGTCTGCAAATAAAACCAATTTGCACTTGACAAAGTTAGGTACTATTCTGTAGAGCTGTAGAGTATGTTATCCAATAGAACAAGCCAAGGATTCCATGCAGATATTAAAAAACAAGGGTGAAAATGAACATCTTTGTCTAATCCCTCTAAATAGTGGTAAAGTAAGAAAAAACATACCATTAACCTTTACTTAATGGTTAACTCATATAATATCTTGATCCATTTTATGAAGTCCAAAGGGAATCTGAGCCTGATTAGGATAGCAAACATATACTGTTTACATATGTTGTCAAAAGCTTTTTCAGAATCTAATGATAAAATTACAAATTGACCTTTATCTTTATTTAAATCTGTTAGATCTGCAACTAACCTAATTTCTACTGCTTACCTAGTTTTTAAAAACCCCACTTGATCATCCCTAATAATGAATTATATCACTTGCTGCAATCTATTTGCTAACACTACTGTTAATAAATTTGAATCAAAATTAATCAATGAGGTTGGATAATGATTAGTACACTGAGTGTGATATTTACCTGCTTTGGGTAAAATTGTATTATATGTTTGGTTAAATGCTGCTGATAAAAACCCTTATCAAATATCTCATGGTCATACAATTGGCTAAGTTTTGGCATCTCTGTTGTAAACATGTTACCATGAACTCTGTATGCTCTGATATTATAGTAGTTAATTCGTCTTTCTTTTTTGTACTTCTCAAACAAAATTATAGATGGGCACCTATCCACCTGTGCCCATAAATGTTTCAATTCATCTTTCAAATGATTTCCCCTGTTATTTTAAATTTTATTTTAAAATAACATCTTCATCTCAATTTCTAATAACAAGAAGAGTCTTCTGTAGAGTACACAGAGTACACAGAAGTCTATCATGAATTAGAGGCACTGGAAAGGACATGAATAAGACAAGATGAAGCATTTTTGAAGGGATGCTCTGCTTGGACCATACTGAAAAAAATCCTCTTATTGAAGCTTAGTTGCCAGCCATACTGTTTAAGAATTGTAATTTATTTAAGAATTAATACATGAGCTTCAGGATTTGGGTGGGGGGGAGTTTGTTTATATATAACCTTTTCTGGCTGAGAAGTGCCAATGTTTATTTAAATACCTTACTAAACATTTATGTGATTTAAATAAAGAAATATGTAATCAGTATTCCAGTTACACATACTTTCATCAGATTAAGCCTATAGCTGTATGAACATGCCATTCATATAAACTTTTATATGATTTTAATGGATATCCAAATTCTAAAGCTAAACCTGTGTGATTGAGAGACAGAAAGCAAGAATGCATGCATGTTTTATTCTTCTTTCAGCAATTACATCACAGCTTTTAGATATAGTCTCAAATGCTTAATCATACAAGTGCTGCTCAATATTATGAACAGTCCTCTATTTTATCCACAGCATTCTGATTTCTTTTCATTTAAATCTGAGGAAACTTTGATGTAAGTTTGATATATACAAGAAATACACGGCATCTAGAAGACTATCTTGTGCATTTATAATTTTTAGTATTCCATCAGTACAACTTGCAAATATACCTTACAATTGCTCATAAAACTTAATTCTCCTTTCTCAAGATTAATATTAATGAAAAATCAATGGAAGCCCCTACCTCTGTGATGCATGTATAGGCAATTATCCCTCAGGGAAAATATCAACTGGATTTCAGTCCCAAATAAAGTAAATCAGCAGAAAATTCAGTGCTTAGAAGAAATTCAAGGGATGTTTTTTTTGGTCTTACTATAAACTAGCCAAGCCATATAGATTGGATAGCTGCTATAGTGGTACAGTATATCTTACATGACTTTATAGATAAACAAAGAATCAGTTCTCCCACAAATGCTTTTTACCACAATTGTTGTGCATCAGTGAAAGGAAACAAAAAGCACCTTAATCCTATCATAAGGTCATTACAATTGTTTGCAGCCATTGTTTTCTTTTCTTTCTTCCTTTCTTTCAGGGTAAATTTTATCTATCTCATTCTCTGTGGAATGATCACAGGTAATCTAGGTTCATGTTTAAAACATGATGACGTCACAATGATACATCAGTTCTTAGTTTTCAAAGCTTTTTTTTTTTACTAAATGGAAAAAGAATCTTATTTATAGCCAGGGTTGGAAGTATGTTACTTGCTCAATATCATTCATTTCTGGCTAGGCCAGCAGAAATTGCTGGAAAATTTAATTCTGTCATATCTGGAGGGCCATAGGCCATTGCTGGCTTTACATCTTCAGTATTTATGGATATCTGTTTAAAAACCTCTTCCATACCCTGATTTAGAATAAAAGAAATGTCTCTTTGCTTTGTCAGTTGTAACATTCCAGCTTCTCAGGCATCATCTGAAAATGAAATAATTTCATAGTCATCTCCCAAAGCCTTTTGTAGAAAGGACATCAATTCCTCAATGTTGACTTAGTATAAAGGAAAACTTTGTTCAAAATTACGATTGAGAAATGCAAACTGTTTTCTGAAGTAATATTCAGGGGATATTAAATTTAAAATGTTTTAAAATTGAATTATCCTGTGCAATAGATAATCTGAGGTGGGTATGCAAATCTTCTCACTTTCCTTACTAATTGAAAAATTCCATTGTCTCCCAATGAAATTGGTTATCACTTGATTAAGAAAACCTAAAAGAATATTAATATATTGGCCTATGAACTTGTACATTATTAGTTCCAAAACAGATTTGGACTGTGTGTCCCCGAAAATAAGACCCTGTCTTATATTTTTTTGAACCCTGAAATAAGCGCTTGGCCTTATTGCCATGCACTCAAAAGCCTGATTGGGCTTATTATCAGGGGATGTCTTATTTTGAAGAAAACAGGGTAGTTTTGACCAGTTTGTGTCATGGGTGTTATGGTTAAATTGCTAGATTAGATACTGGGAAACTCTGAGTCTACTAGTCCCTTAGACATCAAGCTGGCTAGGTGATGTTGAGGCAACTATTTTGTCTCAGCCCAACCACCTCACTGGTTATTTATGATAGTGGAGACAAAAGGAGGAGGGGACATTATGGATACACTGCAATGTTCCGGTGCACCACTAGAGGCCGCTATAGGAGAACTAGCGGATAGTTGTGATTGGTCGTTCAGTTTAGTTGGCCGCGTATTTAAGCGGCTGTCAGAAGAAGTTACCTCAGGAGAAGTTCTAGCTTGTTGTGTGTTGCTGGTTGAAATAAACGTTATGTGTTAGCACTAACGTGTCTCGCTTCAGTTACTGCCCCTGCCTCGGCTCGTCATACAGAGCATACACTATTTTGAATTGTAAAAAATAAAGGCAAGATATAAATCAAATCAATTGATTTCTCTCCAGTGTTTTTTCATTGCTAATTAAAGTTCCCAATCTTTAGCCAATATTTGGCTCTAGCTCCAGGAAAGGAATTTCCTATTTATTTAGGGATAGTTGGTAAATATGGGGGTATCAAATGTAACATGGAAAAAAATGCAGTTGTCAAAGAGAGGGAATTTTTTCCCCAGGTTCTTCTGTCTGGCAATAGAGGATGATAAGATGATGGAGAAGAAGAGAGTTAACATTCACATTCTAATTTGCTAAATGCTTTAATTAGGTAGGGCATTAGCAAATGAACTAGTATAGTTGTCCTATTTTAAATGCATTGAAGAAGGTGTAAAATGCAGTGAAAGTGTGAGAATTCTGCTCATTTCAGATAATCCTCTCTCCTTTTTTTTAAGACACTGACATTTGGGGAATTCACAGACATAATCAATCTTCATCCATCCCACTCAGCTGCAAGATTTTGAATACAGAATTATAACCTTCTTTTTTTATGAAATCCTACCTTCAGGGGAACAAATGGAGAACATTTGGTTTTATGAAGTGATGAAACTTTTAAATTCAGAACCATTTTTTCTGCAGGCATTTTTTCCCTCTCCGCTGAAATAGTTCAGTGTTTCTCAACTCAACCAGGTTTGACTTATGCAACATAAAATTTCAATTTAAAGAATATCAATATCATTATTCAATAGTCACTGGTTAAGTCCAATGGTAGTGAGAACCAGTGACCTCCAGGAGGTACATATGGCTTATAGATAATTACATGCCTGATTCATAAAGCTGGTTAACTGTCAAGAGGCAGCTGTGGCAATTTCTTTAGCTGGTTATATAGTATGGTTATATACGTTAGAAGTAGTAGAGTTCTAAACTGACAGTTACTTGCTATACCATTGGAATTTCCCCCAATTCACCTGTATAAAGAAGACAAATTGAGAATGAATGTCCATTTATATAGGAAAATCTGGAAGGATAGGGCTCAGAGAAGGTTGTGTTATACCATTATGATATCTTACTTTGCGATTGGGGTACCACATATTCAATGAACATCTGTTGGATGGTTTGGATGGCTGGGGATGTTATCAGTCTACGTATGACCTATATATGTGCTACCTAATGGATGACATTTCCCGTCTAGATAGGCTAGACTCTTGTATATTGACATTCCTTACATGGTGGGAAAGCTAGCTCTTCTGTTATCATGTCAGCCCATGTTCATTCTCTGAATATATAGAGATCTAGTGACCCTTCAGAAAGCAGCTTATATCCTTCCATTAAAAAGTGTACAAAGTATACAATCCTTCTATAAAGTAATCAAATAAAAAGGCAATTGTGCCCTGGAAAAATGTTGTGCAGTTGTCAGAGCCTTTACTTTGAATTTAAAGAAAAATGGTCTATTTTTGACAGCATAGGATACAAAGAGTGACTGTATTTTTATGCAGATGTTTTAGTCAAGAGAGTGAGCACATCCTGCTTCTATAGTGAAAATGATACTCAATTTCTTTCTATTTTTTTTCAAATAACAGAATCTAAACTTTATCTGTTTACCAAGGCACCAAATTTTGATAGTAACTATACTGCATTCTAACCAGAGGTGGGTTCCTCCCAGTTCGGACCAGTTTGCCCGAACCGGTAGTGACCCACTGGTGATGTCACGATGACATCACAGATCCGGTTTGGTCGGTGCCGGTCCGTGGGCACCACCATCTTTTTTTTGGGGGGGGGGATTTTTTTGGGAATTCTTTTTGGAGTTTTTTGGAGGGGGGGATTTTTTCCGGGGTTTTTTTTCTTCTGCGCATGCGCAGAAGCTGAGTTTCCGGCACTGTGCATGTGTCGCCATCTTGTTTTTGGCTTTTTTGGGGGGGTGTTATTTTTTTGCACTGCGCATGCGCCGAGGTGCAGCCACGCGGCACGGGAGGAAGCAAACCGACAGCGAGGTAAGTTAGAACCCACACCTGATTCTAACCATTGCATTCTAACCACCAGGGCTCCTATAGTAATAACAATCTTCATGTGGCCAAACTGGCACTTGGTATTCCTGATAATGAGCTTTTGAAAGAATTGAAGGGACCTCAAACTTTACTGAATTATAAATAGCAATAGCAATAGCACTTAGACTTATATACCGCTTTACAGTGCTTTACAGCACTCTCTAAGCGGTTCACAGAGTCAGCATATTGCCCCCAACAATCTGGGTCCTCATTTTACCCACCTCGGAAGGATGGAAGGCTGAGTCAACCTTGAGCCGGTGAGATTTGAACCGCTGAACTGCTGAACAGTCAGCTGAAGTAGCCTGCAGTACTGCACTCTAACCACTGCGCCACCTCGGCTCTTATAATGATGGCATCTGCCCATCCTGCCAGATCAGATAAGGTGATCATACTCCAGAACCCTCTATTAAAGATGCCTCTATTAAATGAACTCATCTGGCCCTATAGCCCACCGTGTAGGTGGTATGGGAGTGCTATGGTGTCTTAGTTGGCATGTGGTTTAAATGCTGGGGAATGGGGATTTACTTTGTATATTTTGATTGATTGTTGTTAGATACTCAGGATTGTAATGTGTAAAAAGAGAAGAGGAAAGGAGGAAAGAAAGAAGGAAGGAAGGACACAGTATGTTTAGAGGAGATAGGATACTGACTGAGTATTGTGCAGAAAATAGAATGGAAAATCAGGGACAAAAGGGAGGGAACTTGCTGGAAAATGGATTGCCAACTAGGTGGAATTCTACTTATTTTGTAAGAAAGCCTTTGGATCTACTAAACTATGTTTACAGCTGTTATTTCATTGCCTTTGAGGAATCCAAGATAAGGTTAAAAATCAAAGTACACTAATTGACATTCAAGGCCATATGCAGGTTCATAAAGACTTTGGTAGGATCCCCAGACCCCACTTCACCCCATCCCTATCAGAATTTGCTGCCATGTTGAAAAATGTAAATATGAGCAAATGAGGAATGTATTAAGGTTATATACAATCATTTATTTTAATTCAAATTTTAATCATTTAAACTTAAAGTTTAAACAATGTCAAATTTAGTAGTAGCCCAGACAATATACACTACTCAAAGCCAAGATTAGTTCTGAGACTGAAGTAATATCCCTTTCCCTGTTATAGGTGATAAATAAAATGTTTTAAATACATATATGTAACAGTTTTGTTTAAAACAACTATTTATATTAAACATTTGGTTCAATGATTATATACCATTACTGAATATAAAATTTCATAATAATCTACAAGGATAATCTTCAGAGGAAGAGGTTCCTTCCTTTTCAAGAAAAGCAGGATAGTTATGTATGACTTTAGCCACTAAAATCTGGCCTTTGAATTGTTAGCCATATTTGTATATGCCACCTTTCAACCTTTTTATGAGAATGCATTACTGTATACATGAACAACTTCCCACTGAAGAGGTCAGAGGAGACATTGTTATTTGCTATTAAGGTGCAACTGAAAGACAGATGTAATTTGGAAACAATGTTTTTTGAATATTCTGCTAAGAGCTTTATGGTCACCTATAATATAATATAATAGTTCTTTTATCAGACTGCTGACAATCAATCAGGCTCTGCAAGTTTCCAGAAATGTTCTTAAAAGGAGGCAGGGATGGAACACAGCCCTGTCTGCAGCTGCTCTTTGCAGGTGCATGTGAAAAGACATAGCTGTTTTAAAGAGTTGAAGAGAGGTGCTATGTTTGTGTGACTGTGTGATCTGAAGCATTTTTAATTAATTTGGAATTCAAGGCACTGCTGTAATTGTGGCCATCCCAAGAAATATTCAAAGAAAATCTTGCATATCAACTTTCTTAGGGAAAGGAAGTGATATGCGAGAAAAAGTAACATAATGGGGGGGGGGTGTCTTCTCAGAATTTTCAGGCAAAGTAATGTAGTTTTCATCTGAACTGATTTCACTCACAACATCACAATGTATGTTGTTTTGTTTTGCCTTAGTATGATATATGAACCCAGCCATTATTGTTTGCAAACCAGGTTTTATTGTTTGTGTGAACATGACCTATATATTTTAATGCAGAAACCATGGCTGAGTAAAAGATAGTTTCATGCATTGTGCAAATCAGGTTTCATGAGCTAGGGGAGATAAGCAGATACCCAAGAAGAAATACTAAATTGTTCCTTTAATGATTGTGTAGATGCATTTTCTTTTTATACCCAGCTATTAAAGAGGTAGGTGTCTTGTCCTTTGGAACTGGCTACCTGACACAGTGAATCCTGAATGTTTTATGAATTCATGGTTTCACCTTATTGCAATTCTTTTCGGTTGGATAATAGCTGTAGAGAAAAGACATGGCATTGCCAAGGCAACAAAGCCTAGTAATACTTAGAAATGATAGAGGCTACTCCTTTGTTTTGTTTCATTTGAAAGAGGCATCGTTACCAGCTGTGATGGATGACCTCCTAAAAGAGGTGTGAAAGATTTAGCTTGGGTGTGCACAAAGAGAAATAACAATATAATAAGGGCATGGAGGAAAACAAAGTGGAACTCTACTGGCCTGTTAAAAGAGCTCCTATTCTTATTCTGAGCAAGTTGACTCAGTAGTAAAATTCATGTATCTCAGTGAAACTTATTAACCAAGTCTTTGGGTTAAATACTAGGAAATAATAAAAAAGATGTCAACCATTCCAAACAAAAGGAATTTTAAGAAATTACTAATCTTCTAAACATAAATCCAAGACTTGAGAAACAGAATAGGCCAATAGTCTAATAAGCTATTATGTAGTATTAAAAACAAATGCATTTTAAAAACAGAGGAATCAGAAAGATTTGTAGACTCCTTTTAATAGTACTGTAGAAACTGACAGGAAATTTAAGAAATAGCACACATATTTGGTGCAGCATTTGCTCTATTCATAGGGTAATTGAGACTAAAATATAATACTATGGGGATAACAATGCAGGGAAGAGTGGAACAGGAAGTACCAATATCTTCACATCACCTTTAAGTCCAGTACAGGTTAAAAGTCAAGCACTTTCCTACTTCTCCTTTCCTATTCTGACAATGACTAATAGAAAAAGAATGGATTTCTTATCCTTTGTTTCCATTTTTAAAATTAAATATGAAGGAATTATGGGAGATTTGGCCCAAGTTCTCTTTCAATTGTTTTATATTTGAGCAAAGTGAAACTTTTGAACAAAGTTACAACCGATTCAGAGGACAGTGACAAAGAAGGTACGGGAACATGAGGTCGTGCCCTCTGACAAAAGCGCAAGGAATTCAGATATTAAATCTGTAGAAAATACTTTGGGAGATATGATATCAGTGTTTAGATAATGTATATAAGGGGGGAAGAAAAGAGAAAATAGTTCCTATTTTCTATTACCACAGGAGAAACTAGATCCAGATGTAGTAGATATAGTTTTAGATTACCTGGATTTTAACTGGGTGGGAAAAGTTCCTAACAGTAACATCTGTATAAGAGTGAAATATATGCCTATGAAGGTTATGCATTCTCCATCTCCGGAGGTTTTTAAGAAGAAAAGGGACTGATCCTTCTCAATGATGCTTTAATTATTTTTCCCTTACTTTACAGAACATTGAATTAGATGATTCATGTGATCCTTTCCCACTCCATAATTCCATGATTTTACGATTCCCTGAGAAATAAACGCAACTTTTCACATTCTGGCTAGTAATCTCACTAATAACATAAAAGGGTATGAAGAATTCCATGAATCTTCATACAGTGATTCTTCTTTGCAGTCAGGAAGAGGAGAGACTCTTGCATTTCTGTCATTGTTAAGAAGAAAAAAAAAAGGATGCAGAAAATAGAATGGAGGAACCAGTTGAACTGCTTTGGCACTGGTAAAATAAAACAGACTTATCTTCCTTGAATTTTGAACCTTAGGGGAAAATATTGTTGGAATGCCAACTTTCCATTTTAGCCTATTTTATTTAAATTCCTGTAGAGTTTGATTCCAAATCTAAGAATCTGGCAACATCCTGTGCTGTCCCACTCACACACACACCACAGGTATAAGGAATCTTTATTAAGACTTCCGAGCCTGAATTGGTATTCCCCAGCAAGTCCCTGTGACACCACCCAATGATCTCCAAAGGCTACTCAAATGAAGCCAACACTACTGTAGTCCTCAACACAAAGGCAAATCCAGTCCATTACACACAAGCAAGTTCCCAAGGCAAAGGCAAGGCAAAAGCTGAAGAGACACAATCCAAAGATCAAGGCAAGAACACACAGCAACAAAATGAACACATTGTTCCCAGCATCATCTCCATCTGTCTGCTATGCTAAAGAGCCAGCCTCTGGTGCAACCCATCAAGAGGGGTGAGGCTGCCTCCTCATGAGTAATCTGGCTGACCTTAGCTGCTTCTGTATTTTCTCTGGTCTATGTGTTCTTGGATCAGGTGCAGAAGGCGGTTCCTCTTTCTCATTGTTGACCACATTAAGCTACAGCTGCATGCTTTCCCCACCTGAAGCTTCAGGTTTGTTCTGCTGCAGTTGTGCTTCAGTCAAATCACTTTCAGATGGCTGCTTGGAGCCATTGACCAAACTCCCCCTCCTCATGTGCCCAGAACTGGTTCATCCTCCTCTGAGCTGACATCTGGAGAGGTATCTGGGGAAGCATCTGGGGGAGTCATCACACATCCCTTATGCCTGGCTGGGCCACAAGTGAATTAGAACTAAGGGCAATTTCCCAACTATTCACTATTAAGACTCATCAAGCCAATATTCTTCAAAAGACTATTTAAAAGTGGTATAATTTCATTTTAGTAAAAGTAACCCTGGTGATGCAAAGAGGAGAATTAAAGTCTGATTAAATATACTGATAAATGGATCTTCACATCTTATACAAAAAACAGACCAAGACAATAATAAACAGGCATGATGATAAACCTCTTGTGTTTATAAAAAAATGTTTTCAACTTATTACCATTCAGCTCTTATTCAAGTGCTGTACCCACTGACTAGCTAGGAAGGTGATAATTACCATGTAAGCAGGAGCTGATTTATACATCTATCCAAGGGGAAACAAGATGGCTGTTAAGGCATAAGAAAAACACTCCTATGCTTAGAATCTTTTCTAAGTATTTTAAAGTGGCAAAACAAAAGCAAAAGCTGGTTCCTAAGTAATTATTTTATATTTGTGCATTCTTACCCATGGCTATAAATATTATGCTCTACATGCAGCTGATATATTGAAGCCCTCTGAATTATATTACATTTCTAAATGGCTTGCTTGTTTTTTGGAACAATAGAAATGAATTTTCTCATTTTGAGATAGTTTGGTTCACGTATTCTGTATTACATTTGGGTGGTATGGTGAGAGAATACCTAAAAACCAGAAGGAAAGTGATTAAGCAGCGGTTTCTTTTTTTTCTTTTTTTTATAGTTTTATTACATTTAAAAACATACACAACATACAAACATATATTACAATCGTTAATTTTTACAATTTGAGGATCGGTTAATCAAAGTTGATATATATATACTATTTATGTATCCACCTAATACATATAAATATTTATATTCACTACTCTTCAATATATAAACATTTACTTTCTGCTCCTAGTTGATATATTAATATTTACACCTCTTATACATTCTTCTCCTTGTTCTTTAACCATTCATACAGTCTGTTCCATGTTATATAATATTCAGAATCTTCTTTATCTTGTATCTCTTTAGTCATTTTGTCCATCTCCGCACATTCGAGAATTTTTTTTATAATTTCTTCGTCCTTAGGTGTGTCATTTTGTTTCCATTTTGCTGCATAAGTTATTCTGGCAGCTGTTACTATATGTACTATTAAATAATATATATTTTTTCTAGTAGTTACCTGTAATGATTCCTAATAGATAAAGTTCCAGTTTCCAATCAATACGAATTTTTATTATTTGCTCTACTATTTTTCTAACTTTAATCCAAAACAGTCCATTTTTTGTTTTGTTCCTGGGGGTGTTTTATTTGCTTTTGTTTGCATGTTGCTCTTTTGGTTGACTTTTCTTTTTACTAGATCATTTTTTCAGTTGTTTAGGAGTCTAGTGGTCCACTTCAGGAAACTCAGTTTTGCAGCAATTCTTCTCAGCCCCAAGGAGCTTGAGAAATCTCTCTCTGTCTCTCTTCTCTCTCTCTCTTTCTGTCTCTCTCTCTTTCTGTCTCTCCCTCTCCCTCTCCCCCCCTCTCTCTCTCCCTCTCTCTCTGTCTCTCTCTGTCTCTCTCTCTGTCTCTCTCTCTGTCTCTCTCTGTCTCTGTCTCTGTCTGTCTGTCTCTCTCTCTCTCTCTCTGTCTCTCTCTCTCTGTCTGTCTGTTTATCTACCTTCTGGAGGTGGGGGAGGTGAAAAACGGGCCGTTTGTGCCCATTTTTTTGGCCTCCTTGGTCATCTGTGGGACCAGTGGTGGGATTCATTTTTTTTTACTACTGGTTCTGTGGGCGTGGCTTGGTGGGTGTGGCATGGTATGGCTTGGGCGTGGCTTGGTGGGCGTGGCAGGGGAAGGATACTGTAAAATCTCCATTCCCACCCCATTCCAGGGGAAGGTTACTGTAAAATCTCCATTCCCTCCCCACTCCAGGGGAAGGTTACTGCAAAATCCCCATTTCCTCCCGATCAGCTGGGACTCGATAGGCAGAGACGGGGACGGGGCCAGTCAAGAAGTGGTATTTACAAGTTCTCTGAACTACTAAAATTTCCGCTACTGGTTCTCTAGAACTGGTCAGAACCTGCTGAATCCCACCTCTGTGAGTGCACCCCATTTTTCACTTCCCCCGCCTCCAGAAGCACTCTGCAGGCCAAAAACAGACAAAAACGGCCCATTTTTTTGGCCAAAAACGGGCCATTTTCACCTGTTTGTTGGCTTCCTGGGGCATCTGTGCGACCCATTTGTCACCTCCCTTGCCTCCAGAACGTCTCTGCAGGCAAAAAACAGACAAAAATGGGCTGTTTTTTGGCCAAAAATGGGCCATTTCTGCCCGTTCTTTGGCCTCCTGGGGCGTCTGTGCACCCTGTTTTTCACCTCCCCTGCCTCCAAAACGTCTCTGCAGGCCAAAATTGTTGGCCTTACCTTTCAGTTCCAGCCCGCAGGGCTCACGAAGGTAAGTCCTGCGCTCGGCTGAAGGGTGGGCGGGTTTCTTTATTCCCCTTGAGCTTCTCATTATTACAAGCATTAGAATCAATCCTAAAAATTGTAAAGTTTGATTTGCTATGGGAAATTTTTATCATTAGCAATAGCACTTAGACTTATATACCGCTTCATAGTGCTTTACAGCCCTCTCTAAGTGGTTTACAGAGTTAGCATATTGCCCCCAACAATCTGGGTGCTCATTTTACCCACCTCAGAAGGATGGAAGGCTGAGTCAACCTTGAGCCGGTGAGATTTGAACCGCCGAACTGCAGCTAGCAGTCAGCTGAAGTAGCCTGCAGTGCTGCACTCTAACCACTGCGCCACCTCGGCTCAATTAAAATCAGATTGTCTTTACTTATCTGAAGCAAGCACTCTATTGGTCAATAAGACTTTATCCTTAATCACATGCTTAATCAGAAACTGAAAAAAAGTAGATTGTTCAGTACATGTAATTCTGGGAATAAATATTAAATTGTATGTTTGATGTATTTATTTTCAATAAACATAATTCTTCTTAGACAGATCTTGGAATGTCAGTAACAATCATTTAATTTTTTAATAGCTAATACTGAACCACAATATTTTTCAAAACAAAAATATCTGGATAGAGTACATCATTTTAAAATGGTTACAGGATTCTATGTTATATGCAATCAGGCTTCTTCTTTTTTCACCTTGCAATGATATTTCTTCAGCAGGATATGTGATGAAAAGAGAGAATTGAACATGCATGCAAATATAAAATTGTTAATAATGTAATAATAATGAGAAGTGTTGTGCACTGGTATGCATGCAAATTGATAAATGCTTTTGCACTGAAATGGTAATGTGCTGTTATTAATTTCTGAAAGTGCTCAGGAAAAGGTTTGCTGCTATTAGATAAAAGGAATAAAATATAACAGTGTGATCATCCTTCTTCTGATCATAGAAAATATAATTTAGAAACATTTAATATGCTGCACATGTTTCTCAATGAAATAATAGGGAAGGAGATTTGTTATGCTCTATAAATACTGGGACTGAAGTTTAGTGATGTCAGAACTGCAAACAACTAATGCCTGAACATATATATTGAAGTTTTGTTAGCTAACTTAGCTAACTTCCTATGATGCTACATTCTCAATATTTGAAATATATTCTGTTATATACATTACAAAGATAAACCTCATTTTTTTCTAGTTGGTTATCTATGCACAGATTAATCTACTTTACAACATCTAAAGTTATCATGGTATACAACTATACTATATTTATATAAGAGCCATGGTGGCACAGTGGTTACAAGGCAGTACTGCAGGCTACTTTTGCTGACTGCTGGCTGCCTGCAGTTTGGCAGATCGAATCTCACCAGGCTCAAGGTTGACTCAGCCTTCCATCCTTCCGAGGTGGGTAAAATGAGGACCCAGATTGTTGGGGGCAATATGCTGACTCTGTAAACCACTTAGAGAGGGCTGTAAAGCACTGTGAAGCAGTATATAAGTCTAAGTGCTATTGCTATATTTCTATATTTTCTAACCCAACAAATGAACAAATGAATAATTCTACATTGGAAAAAGTGCTATATGTACAGTAGTTATTGCCGTGCTTGTCACAGAAGATAGGGCACCTTAATCAAGCTGTTTGTGTACCAAAACACTTTATTATTCAAAGCATGGAATAAAGTCTTTCAAAGTTCTTTCCCAACAAGGAAATCAGGAGTCTAACACAATACTAAATTGTTAGATAGTGGGTAGAGATGACAGGAGACAGACTTCCAAAGCAGCTCTTTATTTCAGCTCTTGTATCAGCAACCAGCAAAGAGCAGTCTGACAGCTTGCCCTTTTATAGGGAGCTGTCAGACAGACCAGCCAATAGCGTTTGAGCTTTTTCCCGCTCAAACGCTGGACCTGGTTGGAACCATGCAACACAGTTATAACAGTTAGAACATAACACCCCTCCCCTCCTGGATGGAGCAGTCCAGCATACGTAATCACGCAGGTAGGCGGGGCGTTTAGAAGCCCTACTAGACCTGCGCAATTCAGTTGGTGGTGAGGCAGCGGCCTGCTGCCGCTCCGGGGCTCGAGCATGGAAGCTCTTGGAAGGTACTGGGTGTGGCCTCCACGGCCGAAGGGAACGGTTCGAAGGGAGGAAATCGCTGGCTCTCGGCTTCCAAAGGTCGGCCTTCCGAGACACCCAGG
>QLTV01000229.1:768798-790908 GCA_003457575.1 Thermophis baileyi
GGAGGCAGGAAGATGTCTGCCTGGCTGGTTGAAAGTGCTGAAGAAGCTAGTCACAGTTCTCCTGGCCCAAGCCCTCGTCGCCACTATTAGATAGTGGGTAGAGATGACAGGAGACAGACTTCCAAAGCAGCTCTTTATTTCAGCTCTTGTATCAGCAACCAGCAAAGAGCAGTCTGACAGCTTGCCCTTTTATAGGGAGCTGTCAGACAGACCAGCCAATAGCGTTTGAGCTTTTTCCCGCTCAAACGCTGGACCTGGTTGGAACCATGCAACACAGTTATAACAGTTAGAACATAACATAAATGATTGAATGGTAAACTTGATGAATGAATCTTATGTTTTAAATATCTTAACTGGTTCATTTTCATTTCATTTTCCAGAGTCTCATTTTGATATTCTTAATCTTAAAGAACATTAATTCTTCCCATTCAATCATCCTCTGTGAGTAGAAGGCAACTGGCTGAAAAGGTGAGCCGGGTTTACCTGCAAAAGATTATTTAAAATGAAGCTGGCACAACCTGTTGGCCTCAGAGCACCTTCAAAAGGAACCGGTAGCCAGTAATGTTTAATGCAACAAAACCTAAAATTATTAAATACATAAGAGAATACCCATATTAATCCCTAGTTCTCTGCTGCAATAATCTGTATGCATAAAGATATTCTGCCCTGTGCATGTAGAGCTTACATGCTTTGATCATACAGATCAAGCTACTATGTACTGGTACTTCAAACAAAAGCTAAGGACTGACTATATAGTAGCATATTTGGTGCTTCTCATGTTTCCAATAATGGTGTTGGTGTTTCCCATATATGCACATAGCTCAGGAGATTGGGGGGGGGGGGGAATGAATGATGAAGTATGCTCTCTGAAAGTGAAATTGCTACCTGGCCAATGACTTTCCTTTCTTCCCTGTAGGGTTTTTAGGGGTGGAATATGCTTTTGCTTCTCTTTCTGCATTAGGTTACATCTTTCATTCCCTGCTAAACTTGTGATGGAGAAAAAGAGAAATTATTCATCATCTTGCTCTGTTACAAAGCTGTGTATTATTGATCTTTCTGTTAGTTAAATTCTGTATCTGAATAGATGACCTCTGCTGCCTTTCATTCCTTTTTACTTCTCCCATCTTTCTTCAAAGTTTCAGAAACTTTGAGAGGAAGATGAGAGTCTTCTGTGAATGGGTTTGAAAGAATATGTTTCAGACTAGATTGTTTCCTCATCTTGACAACTTCCACATGTGTGGAGATTAACTCCCAGAATTTTCACTGACAATTTTGGAAGTTTAAGTCAAAAAAACTGAACTTTCCAAGATGCAGATCAGGCAGGATATTCTTTCACCCCAAAAGTGTGCCTTCGGAAGAGAATTTGTGCTTTGTTATTTGCAACTATTGCAAGCATAGGATCAATTATGGTAAGCATAAGAAGCTTCTGGCAGCATCTTCCGAGTTTTTACATTTAATGAGGGACTAACTTGTTGATATGGCCCCTCCCTTTCAGATAGCAGCACAAATAACATAAAGACGTTTGCCCAGCTATTTGCAAATCACTCATTCCTGAGCAAGCAAGGTAGATGAGGCAGGTCACTTTACACCATTGGGTTCAATGATTTGTCAAAGGTACAAGATTACTAAAGCATACAGAATCAGTGAGAAGATATGGAAGATGCCAGCAACAGATGACCACTGTTAAGTCTGATGGACAATAATAGATTTGCAATAGCTATGATTATCTGCAATACAGTTACTGAGTACGAAGTCCTCTCAGAAAGGTAATCCTTCCAATCATTAGTATAGAGTATTACCAGCAAGCAACAATTCTGGGAACTTACATCAAACTGAGACATATCTCTGGGTTTTCTCCATATCACTCCTATAAGGTAGAATGTTTGCTCAACTTAAATAGAATAGAATAGAATAGAATTTTTTATTGGCCAAGTGTGATTGGACACACAAGGAATTTGTCTTGGTGCATAAGCTCTCAGTGTACATAAAAGAAAAGATAAGTTTGTCAAGAATCATAAGGTACAACACTTAATGATAGTCCGGGTACAAATAAGCAATCAAATCATAGTAGGAACCAGTCAATATAAATCGTAAGGATACAAGCAACAAAGTTACAGTCATACAGTCATTAGTGGGAGGAGATGGGTGATGGGAACGATGAGAAGATTAATAGTAGTGCAGACTTAGTAAATAGTTTGACAGTGTTGAGGGAATTATTTGTTTAGCAGAGTGATGGCGTTCGGGGAGAAAACTGAAGAACTTATACCAAGAGATAAAGCAATCAGAGTGTATGAAATACAACTTATGTCTTTAAAATCTTGCTTTAAAAATCTTGAAATTTGCATTTTTCTAAGTATTTGTGCTAAGCTACTGCTCACATAAAGCTCCTAATCTCTGAATGGCAATCCAGAACTTTTTCATTCTAGTATACTCGTGTCAGCTGCTAATAGAAAGCACAGAGGTCCAGTGCATCTATAAGTTTTTTAAACTTTTTAAAAATGAAGGGGAAAACCCAGCAAGATTTCACTAACATATACTGTCAGCAAGCTGTAGTGCTGACACAACCTGACATCACACAAAAGTCAGCAATGAGAGGGCCCTTTTTAGAACTTTGCCCACCAGCTATGTCACTCTGGTATCTATGTAAATTTGTTTAATAAATAAATAAGATAAACATCCCTGGCACTCACAAAACCCACTGATTAGAGAATGGTGAAGAATATCATCACATATGGGTAAATCAGAAGTCATGCTTCCATATCACATCAAGCCTGCCAGCCAAGATACGTTATTGAAAAAGACTACTCATGTATTAGCTGAATCTCAAATGTCTTATTTGAATCATATCCAGACTGATTCATGTAAGCTTCTTCTTGAGGACTGAGCACACCAAGTGAATATTTAAGAAAGCTGCCAAGTCTGTATCCAAGCATCTGAAGTGTAATCTTGTGAGGAAGCTGCCATAAAGCCAGTAAGCCGTGCTAGTAATGATGTATCTTTGTAGGGGAGTTGCTTTAAATGAAAAACTAAGACTTAGTATTCTGTGATTTCCTGTAGAAGTGAAATCCTTATATTCATTCAAAGTCTGACTCCCTGATTGACATATTTCATTGTCTATTCCAGTCTTAGCTATCTGAATTATTGAGATCCTTATTTAGAAACAGCTGATTTTTCCCCCAACTAATATCTATTGATTCAGAAACGTTTTGGTAAAAATTGTCTTTAAGAAAGGCAAGACAAGCAGTTAGAGCAAAACTTCTGAAATTATTTTGAATTCCTTTTTCAGAAGGAGACATGGAAGGCACTTGTCTTATGTGTAAGGAGATAACACATTTCATCTCTCTCTGTTCTAGTCTTATGTTGTGTTTGTGTGTACGTGAGAAATGAGAAACACTGGGTAGGTTGCATAGGTTGCTGCTCAGTGTTTAATGATTGGGACAGTCCAAGGCTTAGAGTAGAATAACCAGTAAAATTTGGAACCACTTCCAATGATTTCTTAAAAAGGGATACATTGTGTGTGTGTGGGGGGGGGGGTGTTCCAGATTTTTTCCTCCATTCTCGGTTTACAAACTTGATTTTATTTTTGCATATTCTTCCGACACACAATATTTGGTCCTGTTCTTGTCTCATTTTTTGACAGTTAGCTTGATGACTGGATAGAGAGAGATCCTAGGCTATTTACATCATCTCTTTCTAGCATTCCAACAATTAGAAAGAATTATCCAATTCATGAAGTGAAAATATATAAAAGTTGATGATTGTAAGACTGAAATGAAGATTCCTCCAAATAAATGTATTATTCATAAAGCAATTACTTTTGTCACTAGGAAATAAAGGAAAATAATCTATGATAAGAAGCCATTTCATTGAATAATTTTATTATCTTTATGGATAAAATATTTACAGAAATATTTATGTCCAAGTGTCCATTGTGAAGTTACCTGTGAAGCTAAACTTCTAATTATTTGTTCACCTATTTCCTTTTGCATGATTTGCTTGTTCATGAACTTAGAATTTGGGTACACTTCAAACATATCTTATTTTCTATTATGTCTTTCCTTTCTTCAGGAAGGTATTGTGTTTTATTAAAGAGGAAATGATGTTCAAAAAGCTTCATATGCTGATTCTGTTTCTCTGCCTTTTCTCTACAGTCTCTCCACATTTTGTTCCTTTTAAAATCATATCAGTACCGTAGTAGGTTTGCTCCATGTCACCTGTCCATCTACCTACAGCAGCAAGTGAACTCCTTTATACCTAAGCTCCCCTTTTTCCATCAAACTACTACATCAATTACACTGTGATAGACTGAAGTGGAACACAATCACAGTAGAAAAATTGAACATGTATGTAGTTGAGTTAGAAATAACAACCTTAATCCCATGTTTGGGAAAAGAACCTCAAAGGCTATATATATTCCCTCAATCTACAAATATTTGTAGATTTTATCCAGTGTATGAAAAATTACTTAACACACAACTAATCCTGATAATTTCTCTTTTTTTAACAAAAGATATTAAGTTAAGTAATGTGCTTATATGGCATGGTCAAGAAGTTCAAAACATCCAACAGATCTGCCTGTCATCGTGATGGAAATAAGGCCTTTGGGCAAGGATAGATGTTTTGCAAAATCAACATGGAAATTGATTGGCCAAGGTACAGAATTTGGTCATCTTTCGGATGACAATAAAAAATATATAATGAGATGTTAACTGCTTATTAAATTTAATTATTCTCAACCACCTTGAACAATATTTTCAGAGGGCTTATTCCTTACATCACAGAATTAATTCATACTATGGCACTGGAACATCAGAGAAATGTTTGAAACTCTGATTAGTTCAGTCTCAGAATTGTAAAAGTGTTAAAAAGAGGTTTAAAAATTAAAAATCCTGTTATTTTTAAAGAAAACTTGAGAGATAAATATTCATTGATATTAAGTAGTAGGTAGGATGGAGTATAATAGTCTGGATTCCCAGGATGGAGGGGGTGCATTCCAGAGCAATAAGAAACAGCTCAGTTGAGATATTTTGTGTGAGAGAAAGAGGTAAAGACAGCCACTCCTAATAGTTTTCAGAGTATATGCTTGATGTCGATCCTAGTATCCCAGGGAACAACCACTTTAGTATGAGCCAATAGTCTGCTGCAGCTGCCAAGAAAAACAACAAAGATGATTAGGGGCCTGGAGGATAAAGCATACAATGAAAGGTTGCAGGAACTGGATGTCTATTCTAATGATGAGAAGGACATGATAGCAATTTTCCAATATTTCAGGGGCTATCACAGAAAAGAGGGGGTTGATCTATTCTCCAAAGATCTGAGGGCAAGACAAGATGTAATAGATGGAAGCTTAGCAAAGAGAGATCCAACTTAGAATTAAGGAGAAATTTCCTGACAGTGAGAACAATTAATCAGTGGAACAGATTTTTTCCAGAATGTCTATTGCTGGTGGTTTTTAAGAAGAGATTGAACAGCCCAGTGACTGGAATGGTGTAGGGTCTGTGGCTGAGCTGGGAGCGTGCGCATATGTGGGAAGACCCTCTTTAAGCGAGTGGCCGCCCACCTCGCACGCGCCTTTCCTGTGCTTTGGTGCTCACTTGAGGAGGGTCTTCCCACGCGTGCGCACACTCCCAGCTCAGCCACAGCCAGCCAGGGGGTCATGAGAGGAGGAGGGGGAGGAGGGTCACTGGAGAGTGCAGGAGCGAAGCGGCCCTGTACCTGCCTTCACGCCACATTTGCACATAAGGCAGCCTTCACTTCCTACCACTTCGGGCTGGAGTTCCTGCCCTCCACGCCTGGCCAAAGAGCTGCCGGGGATGGGGGACGACACGGCAAGGCGATGGCTGGAGCCTTAGTGCAGGAGAGAAGCCACATCGTGTTGCATCCTATTAAGACCCTCCTTAAGCGAGCAGCCGCCCACCTCGTGCATGCCTTTCCTGTGTTTTGGCGCTCGCTTGAGGAGGTTCGTAACAGGACGAGGCTTCCCTGCACGTGCATACGCTCCCAGCTCAGCCACAGCCGGCTAGAGGAAGAGGGTCGCCTGAAGGGAAGCCTCCACCGCGGCTGGCGATTGTTCCTCAGCCAGCCCGGATTTCCAAAAATATCCAAAAAAGAAATAAAAGGGTTGAGGGACGGGGCCAACCAGTGATGGGACAGGGAGCCACAGCAGAGGGCCCACAGCTCCAGAGCCGTGGGTTGCCGACAACCGTACTAGTGAATATTTTTTGGACACAAATAAACCAAAGTTCCTATAGTAGCATTTTATGTAACATGAAATTGATTGACAATATAATCCCAAATGATACTGTTGACTCTTTTATATTTCTGGTCATAGTTCCAGTATACAAATTACAAGCTCTAAATGATTTATTATAAAGTCTACTCTTCTACTCCCACCTCTTTTATCTGTAAATATACTAAGACCTCCATTATGTTTACAAGAAACTGCTGTTTGCTTTGAATAAGATGCCGTTGTAAACATTGTATATTGATTGTGACTAGGACACTCTTCTGGCCTGTTTTACTGCTTGTTAGAAATGCCTGAGGAGGTACATTAACATCAAGGACCTTAGTATTAGAGTACCAGATGTTTCTTTTCTACTGGGAATGCTTCAGAAATAGCATCTCAAAGTCAACAAATGAAATTTATTGCCTCAGGTGCAGGATACACAATCGTTAGCTTATTTGATTGAATGTTCTTATTAAACTTCATTTGCTTTTTAAGAATAATCATGCCGTAGGTTCAGGACACCTTTCTGCAAAACAGTGATCTTTATTTTTCATTGGTGTCTGTGACATAGTGTTGCCAGGTACATAACAATATTTGGACAAATACATTCATTTTTGCCATGACTGTACGTATCTGAATTAACACTTTTCTTTCTTTTTCCTCCACAGGGTAATTGCATTTCAAAGAAAAAGTTATTTGGAGGATTGGTTTAAAGTAGCAACTACTTTAAAGTAAGAAATTTCCAATATAGGAGAATTATTTGATGAATTTAGCATTGTGATAAAGCTAGTGAAATTTCTTTGAGAGTAGTGCATCTCCTAAAGTGTTTCTGAAGATTACATAATGCAACATACAGACCAAATATGGGGAATCTCATTTGCGAAATAGAGAGATTTATACTCAGTTATAGTATCCAAGTATACCATATAAATAGAATACCATAACAAGCACTACGAATTCTCCATGTGTATCTCAAATCCTATCTAAAAGCTTATGAGATACACTGGAGAAGATTTAAAGAACAGGCAATGCACAAGGAAAGACATCAAAGGGAACCCTTCATATAATGATGGTTATAGCCAGAAAAACAAATACAGAACCACTGAATCACATGGAGAAAGATTCTCCTCCATAGTGATGGGTGTTTGGGAATATGTATATTCTAAATTAAAATGTGTACTGCATTTAGACAGACAGATTACCTATAAAACCACTGGTAATGAATCAATGATCATTTCACACGTTACTAAATCATATAGTGTCTTGCAACAGTTTGGCTTGGCACAATGCCTCTGCTTTGCTGACTAGGGTTTGGTGATGACTTTTGGTCTTATGTACACACTAAGCCAAGATTTGGCAAAAATTTAACAGATGCTACAATACAAGAATGAAGCCATACAAAATAGATAATTGCCCAGTGTCAGTGTAAGGGTACAAGTGGCTCTTACACCAAAGGTGGATCAAACCTGTGACTTTTTCTTCCCATGATTCAACAGATTCTTTGTGCAGTTCTTGGTGGCCCTGGACCTAAATGCTTGGTGAATGTTTACACAACTGCCAACTTTGTGTTGAGAACCCTGGCTGTCATTTTATTTCTTATGTAGTGTAGGAACCAGTCTTGGGAGTTCATCAACTATATGTTTATGGCTTAGTACCAGAGATGTGAAAAAAGTGTCATGAAAAGCTAGCCAATTGGTTTGTCTATGCCAGAAGCAAAATGTGCTGTTTTGTTCTAGGCAGAAGTAGTTTGATGATGGGTGGGGAAGAAAGCCAAGGATAATGGCAGTTGAGGGAAAGAAAAGGACTAGAAAAGTTGGGAAATGGTTGGACTGGTTGAATATCTTATATTAACAATTGTAGAGGAGAGAAAGAGGGTGAGGCACCTCAGCCTTATCCTATTGTGCCATTCAGATTTTGTTTCATCCTAAAACTGGAACAACCAAAGCATTCTGATTTCAGTTCTGCTGTACTGAATGGAATATGTTGTTCCAGGTTCAAAACATAATATTTACAGTAACCTACTACTACCCATGCTTAATCTGATGTGTGAACTGGTTGCTATGACTGGTCAACAAACTTTGGTTTGAAAATACATGACTTAGTATATATGAAGCCAGCTATTGTTTCTCAAACTAAAGAAACTTTCAAGGTTTTTCTGAAGCTAAATTGTCAATCAGACCCTTAAATGAAGGATGTGCTGCAAATAAAATGACTATGCAGAGAACCAGCCTGTGTCATAATATATAAAGTGAGGCATATAAGAAAAAATATGAGTTTTGTGATATAGGGAATTTCAGACTTGTGCAATTGAATGTTCCGTGGATAGTGTCATTTTCAAGATGAATCATCAAATGATGAGATGTTATTTTCCCTATTGTGTTGATTGTTCTTTTGCAAATCTTGCTTGAGGTTGAAAAGGGAGGGTCATTTGTTTCTTGCCCTGCTAAATTGACATGCAACTGAAGTAAACAAGCAAGGAGACTGATAACCATATTACACATTCTTTCTGTGGGATCTACGGTATTTGTCATTCATCTGACAGACATATATATCTATTTTCTTAACTTCTCATATGTGCCCCAGTGAAACTATTGTGCATCTTAATTTATTAAACTGAAAGGATTAATGAGAGCTGCTTACCAGCCTTTGTTGATAGACTATTTCCATTTTCAACATACAGTATATTACATAGCCATAAAAATGCATTTCTGCTGTCTTTCAACAGTCACTTAGTAACTTATTTACTTGTTTTATTCTACCTCCAACATTAGGGTAAATTCTTTACAGTTATCATTTATATATGAAGGTTGAATTACAGAAGAGACCCGGTGTTTATTCTCAGTTAGTATATACCGTGGTTTATTAATTTAGCTAAGTAACATATAGTGAAATCTTGATTTAGAAGGCTGACCCAGCAAATTTGCTTCAGTCTATGTTTTCATTACCTGATTTTAGCATAGTCTTTATTTCTGGTCTAGGTCAGGAGTGGGGAACATTGATCTGCAGAAGAGCAACACCTATCATGTCTGTTCAGCAAGATGGATTGCTACAGCTTCATCCAGAGATTCTGACAGAACTCCTAGCTATTCAGAGAAAATATCCTAGAGCTGAATGCAAATCTTTCATGCATACCTTATCATATGACTTCATACTAACCATGAGGCCTTCCCAGAATGCCTTGGTCCTAGCATGTGTTTTATTTAGTCTTCTGCTCTAGGTATGGTAACTTGCATGCATGTGGGGTGTTATGTTAAATGTTAGCACATATAAACATTAAGTGATATTTTTAAATGTGGTAACCTTCACAGGTCAAGAGTGGTTCGGAAATGGGAATACTCTGACCAGCATATTTCATTCTGAAAAAAGATATACCTGTTTTAAAGAAGTCATGCAGTTTTCCTTCCATACTTTCTGGAGCATTTGTTTTGAAATCAGCCAACTGTAGTTGAAGCATTCTCTAGACTTTATCACTAAATTCAGAAAAGATCTCAATGAAGTTACTGGACCACCTTCTGTTTAAGCAAGGGAAACAACCTGTTTTGGATGCAGGGCTACCCCTGTTCATTTAAGATATGCTGGGTATATTCCAAAAAACCAGGGTAGACATTATTTCAGTTCCATTTATTTTTTCTACATTGAGAATGGGGAAAAAACTACTACTCTCTCATTTCATGCTTCAAAATTCCCCTCCCTCCCTCCCTCCCTTCCTTCCTTCTTTCCTCTATTCTCTCTGTCTCTGTCTGTCTCTGTCTGTCTCTGTCTCTGTCTCTGTCTCTCTCTCTCTCTCTGTCTCTCTCTCTCTCTGTCTCTCTCTCTCTGTCTCTCTCTTTCTCTGTCTCTCTCTCTCTGTCTCTCTCTCTCTCTCTCTCTCTCTCTCTCTCTCTCTCTCTCTCTCTGTCTCTCTCTCTCTCTCTCTCTCTCTCTCTCTCTCTCTCTCTCTCTCTCTCTCTCTCTCTCTCTCTCTCTCTCTCTCTCTCTGTCTCTGTCTCTCTCTGTCTCTCTCTCTGTCTCTCTCTCTGTCTCTCTCTGTCTGTCTCTGTCTCTGTCTCTGTCTCTGTCTCTGTCTCTGTCTCTGTCTCTGTCTCTCTCTCTCTCTCTCTCTCTCTCTCTCTGTCTGTCTCTGTCTCTGTCTCTGTCTCTCTGTCTCTCTCATTTCTACAGCTACCCACTAATCATTTTTATATCCGCCCATCTCAATCAATGACCCTGGGCAACTTACAATGCAAAATGTATGGTAAGTTTCCACTATTTATTTTTATTTATTAGATTTGTGTGCTGCCCATCTTGACCATTACCACTTGTACAGGTAGTCCTCCATAAACTTACATTGATCTGAAGAAGAACTTATGATCAGTCTTTGTAGTTGTGGCTATCATAGCATCCCTGCAGACACATGATCATGGTTCAGGCGCTTGGCAGCTGGCATAGAATTATGTCATTGTAGTGTCCTGCAGTCACATGATCACTATTTGCAATCTTTACTGCTAGCTTCCAACAAGTAAAATCAATGAAGAAGCTTGCAGGGGGTCACAAATAGAGAGCACAAGATAGGAGAATGCTGCAGTTGGGCAGGATTTGCCTACCATCATATTGGCGTGGTCATGTGACATCACACTTTTCAACTCCATCACTTAAGGATGAAGTTTCCAGTCCCAATTACCATTGTTATGCAAGGACTACCTGTAGGGGGTATTGATAATTCAATTCAATTCGATATAATGTTTGATAGCAATTCCTGGTGTGCTTGTCAGCTAGCAAAGTAATAGCAGCACTGGAGCCGGCAGCAGAAGTGAGACCTGGAGCATTGAAAGTTCTCAGCAGTGTATCTTTTGGAGAAGCAGTGGCAGGGGTAAATGTATTGATTTTTAAAAAAATCACCAGTGGGCTGCAAGAGCCGAGGTGGCGCAGTGGTTAGAGTGCAGTACTGCAGGCTACTTCAGCTGACTGTTCAGCAGTTCAGCGGTTCAAATCTCACCGGCTCAAGGTTGACTCAGCCTTCCATCCTTCCAAGGTGTGTAAAATGAGGACCCAGATTGTTGGGGGCAATATGCTGACTCTGTGAACCGCTTAGAGAGTGCTGTAAAGCACTGTAAAGTGGTATATAAGTCTAAGTGCTATTGCTATTGCTAAAGACTGCTTGGTCAACCTCATGTAGGGTATGGTCTGTATGATGTACAGGCCTAACACAGGGCTTGATAATTCTCTTCAATAAAGCTATTTCTTTGGAATACAGAAAACTGACAAAGAATTTTATTCTATAGAGGTTCCACATTAATAATAGGTAAAGTATTTTTTAATTAATTAATGGTGACCTTATGCACCATTGTAGTTTCTTGACAACAGAAGTCATTTGTCATTGCCTTCATTTAGGATGCCTTTGTCTTCTCAAACTAACCCATTGCTCCAGAATTTTCTGGTCTTCCATGCATATATTAACCAGGTCCTATTCTACTTAGCTTTACAATATCATCTGCTTTATATAAAATCATATCCATTGTATTTGTGTAAGCTTCATTAAACACAATAGTGTTTTTTTCTAGTACATAGCATGAAGCAGTAAAATACAATGCTCATAAAGAGATGCCCTTCAATCTACTGAAATGCAATATTTAGCTTTTATAAAGTTAGCCTTGTAAAAAAAGTATTACTGCTGGAATAAAGTATGGGGGGGGAACCAAAATCCAGTTTCTGGTTAATTATTTTTCTTGTTCTCTGTTAATTTGTAACGAAGAATACAATTTGAAAGTCCTTCAATATAACCTCAATTAGGTACCAGAAAAAGAAAGCTTGTCCACTCCCATGGCACTTTGTGAAATTACTCTGAAAAAAAATTCATTGAGACCTATTTCCAGTACATGCCAATGGTTGTTTTTTTGAGAATATTTTTGAGAAACCATTCCATCTTTTCAAATACCATAAGAATTGGTATTCTTATGGTATACCATAAGGTCTTTCTAATATCTCAAATGTTACTTATTGTTATAAACCCAGAAACTACACACACACACACACACAAATAAAGGAGATTTAGAGCTTGTATTGTCGTTTTCCTTGCTAAAAACCTTTTGCTCACACACACTCTATGGCCATATATATCTACCCCACCCTAATCCAGCGACTAGGCTAGATTTGAAGTACAGAAGAAAGAAGACAGAAAGTTCATCACAGAATAAACTCCCTGTAAAACTCCCAAGCACTACAATTCCAGTCTTCTTTTGTACCTTCTGATAAAGTCTACCCAATTCCAGATTAGAGTTCTTCTCATACTTCTGATACTTTTCCACCTGACGGCTATTGTCTTATTCAGGTGACATGGAAGCCATTTCTTTGACTGAGAATCCATTCACATTTTAAGAACTATATCTTGTTGAAACTTTGTTGAAAATATTTTCTTTTCTGTATTGCATAAACTGAGATTTTCTAGAACAAACTGTTCTGTCTCTATAGCTTGCCTTGAGTGGGTTCCCTGCACTCCATGCTCCAGAGGTGACCTCACATCCCCACACCAGCATATGGCATGAAGCTAAAAATCCATGTTAGCTATAGATTAATGCTCTGAAATGGATAAGTATAAGATAAGGTATAGGATCTTCTGGTAAGCATCATTGTATTGACATTATAGCCAGTTTGGTGTAGTAGTAAATATATCAGTTTATAAACCAGGAGATGGTGAGTTCTAGTCCTACCTTAGCTAGCTGGATGAACGTGGGCCTGTCACTCTCTCTCATTAGGAAGGAGGCAATGACAAACAATTCTGAAAAACCTTGCTAAGAAAACTTCAGGGAATTGTCCAGGCAGTCTCCAAAAATCAGACGGAAGAAAAGAGAGAGAGACTAAGAGAAAAAAAACCCCTACAGTTGGTCCCATCTACCAAAAGTAAATTTCAATACTTAATAAATTTCATTATCCAAGTGAAGTCATTCTCATTCTCTCTCACTTTCTTTCTTAGTTTAGTGTTTGTCTTGTCAACTATTCTCCTCTTGCCAACTATGTTTACTCAGAAATATTTTTTGTATTTTAGAGAGACTCAGCCCCTCTTTTCTAACATATATATGTTGATGGTAGCTGATACAGGTTGGCAGAGTATCCACCCAACTTTTACATGACTCACATGCAATGGTGGGATTCAACTGGTTCGCACCTATTCGCTATAACTGGTTGTTAACTTTCTAAGCAGTTTGGAGAACCAGTTGTTGGAAGAAATCTCCTTTTGTTTTTTTCCACTTTACAGGGCTAATCCTGTAAGGAAGGCAGGAAGGAAACATTCTGGTGTTGTTTCTAGCCTAATCTTTATTGCCCTGCTTACAAAAACTGCCTCTCGGTTAACCCTTATTACATTGTAACAGCTAAAGGTTCTTGGCAGTACACCCAGACTTACTGTCGCCTGAGCTTCTCCAGAGGTTTTTTTTTTCTTTGCTGGGGCTTGACTTTTTTAAAGGGGAAGGGTTGTTTTAAGCTTTGTACACTGCTGTTGGGAGGAAATACTCCCCTGTTGGAGTTTTTCCAGCCGGGATGCAAGGATCAGCACTTTGAAGAAATAATTGAATAACGAAGCAGAGCTTTTAATGACAAGGAACCAAGATGAGTGACAATCAGCAAGGCTTCTTGGCTAGCTAGAAAGATTGACATTCAAACATGAGTTTATATACCCTTTCTGAGTTTTGGTCTAAAACTGGTTTTTGGTGAAGTTTAATTCTGTGCTTGGTGACGTTTAATCCTGTGTTTATTGATGGGATAATTTTCCCTATTCAGCTTTGTTTGGAAGAAAAAGGTTAATCTCTGTTCCTGAAAAGAAGCAGAGTTCGGAAATC
Organism: Thermophis baileyi; assembly: GCA_003457575.1. Classification (NCBI taxonomy): domain Eukaryota; kingdom Metazoa; phylum Chordata; class Lepidosauria; order Squamata; family Dipsadidae; genus Thermophis; species Thermophis baileyi. The sequence continues at coordinate 782,836 of QLTV01000229.1, forward strand.
TGGCTAGTTCCTGTGTCTATTTGTTCTGGTAATTGGTTTAACAAGCAATATCTATTGTGTTTGCCCTTTTGCTACATTCTAGTGCTAATTGCTTTCTTTGTAGTTAGGCTTATCTCAAGTGTTTACACTTGAGCTTGCCTAGGGTGTGAGTTCTGGCAATGAGCCAGACAAGACTTGTGTTTTAGTTTTAAAAGGATTTAAACTGTTGTGATTTAATTATTTGTATTGTGTTTGAATTTTTTCCTGCCTCATGGTTTCTTTTTCTATCTGGGGAGGGGGTCTTCCTTCACTGCTTTAGTGGTTCCTGGCATTGTCATTTTGGGGTGTACTTCCAAGAGGCAGGATGCAAGCTTGGCACTGATTTTTTTACTGCCTTTCTGGGGGGCATGTGATCTTTCCTTAAATGATTTCCTTAGGATATCTTGTGAGGTGAGTGAGACCAGCCGTGTTTGACAAGCTTGGGAGGGCAGAGACTTGAACTTGGGCTCCCTATATATTTAGCTTGGCATTTTGTAGCCCAAGTATGCCCACCCACTTTCTGGAGAACTTAAATGACTCCTCTGCTAAAGGGTTTCACTTTATGTGCAAGAGTTGGCTGCTGATAGTTATCATTACATTTTAACTATTTTAATTCCTCAAGATGTTCTGGCACCCTGCCTGATTTGTAACTCCTGATTGCAGGTATTTCTAATCTAATCTAATGATTGGTATTTAGGACAGCTTTTTGCAAGCAAAGAAGCTTTTTGTATTTTTGTACAGGTAATCCTTGACTTACAACAGTTCATTTAGTGACCATTCAAAGTTACAGTGGCACTGAAAAAAGTGACTTATGACCATTTTTCACACTTATGACCATTGCAGCATCCCCACGGTCATAAGAGGCCAGGTGAGGAGAAGCACCCCTCGATGTGAATGATGTCCATTTGGCCATGCCCACCCAGTCACATGACCACCCAGCCACACCTACTCAGCTGGTCATTAGGGCAGAGAACCGGTTGTTAAATTATTTGAATCCTATTACTGCTCACATGCTTCTTTATGGGCTATCTCATCTGCATGACACATGTTAGTGTGTATAAATGAGAAATGCAACAAGAGGAATGGATTCAAATATCTTAATTCAGAAGAAGTTATTTGATGCTCATCATTAAAGACATCTCTGTCTCCAGTTCCTTTTTCAGATGTCTTTTACTTTTATGTACATTTCCCTCTAAGTGCTGTTCTTTGTGTACAGCTGTTAACACTATTTTTAGATACAGAGAAAGATTGCCTGGAGCACTGAGTAAATGAATCTGTCACATTGAAAATCAGCAGTGGCAGACATATAATAGAGTGAATTCTAGGGCATTTTAAGGTTTGTCTGTACCAGTTCGTTTTTGGGTGATTTGTGAAATCTAGTGTCAGAACCTGATACAACCTGCCATTAATGTCCTTTATAATTAATTGTCTTTACATAGTGTTTTACATCTTCATTCATTTCTTTGAAATGTTAGCTTTCTATGCTTAGAAATGGGCAAAGCTGCCAGGGGTAGTTTTGCTCACTTCTACCCTTTTTCAGTGTTAAATTCATTCTATTTCTTTTCTCTCTTTTTAAGAATTTTGATGAAAGTGTGTGTGTGTGTGTGTGTGTGTGTGTGTGTGTGTGTGTAACACACACCCCAAAAATTAAAAAGCCCTCTAAAAGACACTAGTGTTATCACTACATATTAATCGGCATGTATATGGAAATGAAATATATGTACTATAAAGCAGTCTGCCAGTTATCTTTTAATTACCATGCATAAATAACTAAAACAAAATGCAGAAAATTGGTGGATTTACATGTATGTTCCAAAATCCATAAGTAAATTCATCATATTGAGTAAATAGAATTTTGAACTTTCCAGATTTTTTCCATTAAGGTCTTAAAAACCAAACATTGGAACAAACAATGAAGTCTATAAATTAAGCTAGATTCTTAGCTATGAGGTCAGCAGTTTAAATTTTATATTAAGATTATCATTGGGGACTAAATGCAGAGTTGAATTTTGGATGTAATCTGATAGATGATACCATTGTTAGGGGAAGAGACAATTGTTATTTTCTTCAGTTCTAAAAACACAAAGACTTCTAGTCCAATATCTATCTTTGGTAACATAAATAAATTGGAAAGATTTTATATTAACAAGACAAGAGAACTTTTTTGTTGTTGCATTCTAAGTATAAAGTCAATAAAGTCAAATTGTTTATTAGTACTTTTTTAGAAGGTATTGGATATTGGAAAAAATCATGGTTAAAAAAAACCCAATATGTAATAGCACAACTGAAGGAATCAGAAATCTAACTGAAAATTTCTATCCCAAATGAACAGGAGCATTTGAGGTATCATAACATGAAAGAGTGTACTTCGGAAGCAGAGCAGTGAAGTGCACCTTGAGACCACTTTGAGGTTGGGTGGGGAGTCATAAAGAGTGTTGTTATCTGTTTCTGGCCTCTGAGAACATGACATGCCCATTCTAGTGAAAGAGCAGTGAATGTAATCTCTGGTACTGCATCTTTTCCTCATTATTCTCATAGGGTATACAGTTGTTTTTGCTTTGAGCTTCTTAAATATCTAGTGGAAAAAACTTTGTTCTATGAATATTCAGAAATACTTCTCAACCAATCGCATCACAACGCACTCTTGTCGAAAGCACCAAGGTGCTTCTGCGTTGAAAGGATTAACTGGTGACACACAGTTGGGGGCTCCTTTCATGTCCTCGGCAGGAACTGGAGCAAAGAACAGGAGTCCACTGGCCCATGGCAGCACTCAGGTTTTGAACGTTGGCTTGCTAACCTCCAACCCACATCCTAACCATGTGAACCACCATGCTCCTTCTCAACCAGTTACAATAATAGAATGGAATAGCTTCACTGGAAACAATGACAATGCCTTATGTCTATGGAGATTCTTAGTCATCCAGTCATGGTTGTCCCAAAGGTGCGTTTTTTTTTTTTTTTTTTTTTTTTTTTTTATTTTTTAATTTTTTTTTAAAGGACTAGATTCAGCAGTCCATCTGCATTTAAAAGAAAAAGGGCACTATTTTGAAGACAGCAAAGTCCACATTTTGGACAGAGAGAACTGCTGGTTTGAAAGAAGCGATCAAAGAGGCCATCTATGTCAAAATTGAACAGCCCTCTCTCAACAGAGGGGGAGAGATACAATATCATCTATCATTCTACAACACAGTCCTTTCAGCAGTTCCAAGAAGGCTCCTCATCCATTTGCACTACTCAGGTGATCCTGATGACACAGATAAACCTCCAGATGGCCTTAATGACTTGCTAAAAGAATGCAAATGACCAGCTGTCTGCAAGGAGTATAAATCCTTCCATTCCCACCATCCAATCAGAGCGGAAGAAGCTTCTTGGTTGAGAAGCGAAATGTCTTTAAAGAAAAACTAGAAAGTCCAGTTGCCTCTTGAAAAAGCACTTTTGGGATGACAACAGCTTATATTGATCAAAATTTTAGTCTCAATTTTTGATGGGAGATTACCATTGGAATGACATAGTTGATCCATTGATTTTATTTGGCACTTTGAAAAGGGATATATTTGGGACGTGGCTACATGAATACTGAATTTCTAACATTCTTCTTTTATGAAAAAGTTATTTTGACTTTCAGTAAAACTGTAATATTGTTCAGTACTGTAATGGGGATAGTTTAATACTGTACTAGCTACTTTAGACATTAAATTCAGAGCACGATAATGGCACGATAATAGGAGACAATTGACAGAGTTCCCCCATTGTACAGTACAGGTTAGTAGTCTTTTAATTTCATATAAACGAAGCAAGAGAAGCTGTATTTTATCTTAAACTTCAGAAAGCATGAATTTATTTTTCCATTGCCTTTGTGTGAAGAATAGCTAAGTGCTTCTGAAACCCTGAGGTGAGAAGTTTAGTTTTCTACCTCCAAGATTAATTTGTTGGAGTAACAGTGGCATCATATCAAGGGATCATATCAAGGAACAAATCAGGGGTTACTTTCTCTAAAATGTACTAGCAGCTGGACATTCAGAGGGTAGAGCTAATTAAATAGCTCTGTATTCACATTGCTTAGCAACTACCGTAGATTGAGCCAAAGAAAACTCTAACATATTTTACTGACGGTGAGAACTGTTTCAATACATTTCAATTTGTTCAGCTTGTTGTAGTTTTGAATTAACTAAGTTTCCAGGTTCATAACTCATTGGATTTAGTCTGCTTATTCAGATGCTCTAACACAATATTGTAATCATGAAGTATAAATGAAAAGCAATCAAAACCTTGATGTAGTTGAGAATGAGGCAAATCAATGAGTTTTACATCTAGGAAAATAAGCAAAAGACTGAAACGAAACATAACTTGCAGAAAAGTGCTATGTTGATATACACAGGCTTATCCAATATGCTTGAAACAAGTATTTAGATAGAGTTTGAAACCTACTTTTATGTAGGAGGGCAGCTATGGCTCTAGTGCCCTGTCATAAGGACAACAAAGTCTGAAATATGAAGCTGGATACTACTTACATTTTTTTTGAAGGTATGCAAACGTCTTCATGTACACTTAAGGGCGATCAGGGCAAAGGATCTTCTTTATTGTGAGCAAATAGTTTCAGATAAACCACTTCTTATGTAGGAAAATACTGGATACCAAAATGTAATGCTCTTTTAATTTCCTACAGAGCTCAAGAACAAAATTAGGTTGAGGTATTGTGTGAAATTAAATACATGGATATATATCCAGCTAGTCAGAACAGCTACTCAAAAGAAAAACAGTGAGTTAGGACCAGCAGATCATTCAGGAAAATTTGGCACTGTTCACTAGTTCACTACATATTTTGATCAGATTTCATAAATAAAAATATCTGCACTTTTTCTGTCAGAGAGAATAAACTAGAGATTCATGCTCTCTTTTGTTCTACTAGAATGATGGATCTATTATGACACTCCTTCCCTATAGATATATGGGCCCAGATGAATTCAAGAATCTCACTGGGTCACATTGGTTTTATTAGAAACATGCTATGCTTTGAATTAGAAAGTGGACTGAATATATCAATGCCATTGTTTCCAAATATTCTGTTTATTCCTTATGGGAATGCAGATCAACATGATCCGTCTGTTTGTGTTTATCTGAAATCATTTAATAGTATCTTTCTTTTTAGAATGCCACGGCAACATAAAAATGCAATAATAAAATATGCAAGGAAACATTTAAATTGCTGTATGAATTACAAAAATAGATGGTGTGAAAATTAATGTATAACTAATCAGTTTGGACTCCAATAAAGTGAAAGAGACAGGCATACTGCCCTAACTAGATTCCTTAATTCATATGGAAATGCCAGTTTCTTTTAAAAAGCAATAGTGGTAGTCAAGTCTTCTTTTTTTTCAGTTTAGGAATATTTGATTTTAATAGTATATTATTTATTACAGTTTAGGAGTGGATAAAACTGTACTCTTTTCAGTGAATACTGATACTATTCAATTAATTAGGGACAGAAGATGTATTCAGCGGAGATGTTTAGCAGAGAATACCCAATTTCTTACACATTCAACTGCCCTTATCTGAAATTTAGTTAAGCTTAATTAAACTTTATCCATTTGGTTTACTTGATAGGAAATTTCTGATTTGTGTCTCTAAATGGGTTTGGATTATCTCATGCATGAACTGAAGCAGTCTTGGTTATATGGGTCATAAAGATTATTGTGTTTTCTATTATTTTTATAAAATCAATTCAACAAAATGATCTTTTTCATATCTAGTGGACATCGGGAGACTACTTTCAAAGAATGCCATGTCAGCCCCATTATGTTAGAATTGTAACCTCAGTGAAGGAACAAATAGTCATTGGTGTTCTCCTGTTATTGCCATTTTGGTTTGATTGTTATGAGATTATAAAAGTCAATACGGCTTAAAGACATGAATACTTTTAAACTGTACACTAGCCACTTGGAAATCATTACTATATTAATAATTATGGATTTTGAGAGTCTGGGGGCACAGTATTAAAAAAAACATTTTTTAGGATTTGAAATGTGTAAATCACCAATATCTACTTGCGTTCTGTTTATGAGATCTATTGTTATATTGGAAAGTCTAGTCCCGTGATGGTGAACCTATGGCACGCGTGGCACAGGTGGCACGTGGAGCCATATCTGCTGGCACGCGAGCCGTTGCCCTGGTTCAGCTCCAGCGTGCATGTGCGCACTGGCCAGCTGATTTTTGGCTCGCGTGCAGGCTCTGGGAGGGCATTTTTGGCCTCTGGAGGGCCTCCAGGGGGGCATTTTCCCCCTCCCCAGGCTCCAAGAAAGCCTCTGGAGCCTGGGGAGGGCAAAAAACGGGCCTACCGGGCCCACCAGAAGTCAAGAAATAGGGGAGGGGGTCATGCACGCATGCGTGGGGGACAGGGCAGTGGGGGGGGGTCACGTGCATATGTGCAGGAGGCGGGGCGCATGGGGGGCATTAAATTATGGGTGTGGGCATGAGCACATGTGTGATAGCGCGTGTGCGCGCTTTTGGCATCCGAGGGAAAAAAGGTTCACCATCACTGGTCTAGTCAGTATTATTCTGTGTTAGTCAAGGCTGAACATGTCTAAGACCAAAATATTTTCTTTTTTTAAAAAAAGATTTACATATACATTGCTTTTATATTTAAAAATGAAAAAGAAAAGGGTGAAGGAGGAAAAGAGGGGGAAAAACACAAGGAGAAGAAAAGGAAATACATTATGTTATCATTGTTCTTTTTGAATTGGATTCATGGTTTTGATTAGTTTATACTTTTGGAATCCTCTTTTTTTGTAGTTTCTGAAGACTGGGACATAATCCACCCATAGATTATGCAGGAAGGTTCAGCTAGACTAGTGTTTCTCAACCCTAATAATTTTAAAATGTGTGGATTTCAAGTAACTCCCAGAATTTCCTTAGCTAGCATGCATCAGTACATCGAGAAAGGTAAAAATGAAAAGTGTCTTTTGAAATCACTGGATAACATAAATTAGAAAAGCTAAGAAATTTGCCCTCTGAGTAAGTTATATTTTCTGGCAGCCTTGGCAGCCATTTTGTGAGTGCCCACAACTTGCTTTGAAAGTTTGCAAGTAAGGTTGCTGAGTAAATATCTGCTACTTCGGTTTAATGAATTAGGTAAGCTGGGAAAAAAATAGAAGTGTGCATGAAAGTATATCTCACTCATTATTATTGCTTATTGTTTGTAAATCATTGGGTATATACTCTAGTGCAGCAATTTTGGCTGTCACATGCAAAGGAGAAATCCATTACCATACCAACCATAGTATGATACTATGGAGAGATGTAATCCTTCTATGTCTTAGCTTTATATTAGCATTCCCTTGAACAATTAAACATCACATGCCCTAGAAATTACAATACCATAATTTGTTTGCTATTCTATACTTAATTGAAAATTAAATATGGTAACGTAAGAATAAATGTTGGAGTCGAAGGGTGAAAAAGATATCTTGGCTGTAATTTGTATGAGGTAATCATTAAAGTCTCTTTGGGGCGGGAAATCAACTGCAACTTACAGTCCATTGCATACATTAGGGATGGCTAGTTATTAATCTTATAACCCTTTCCAATTAACAGAGTAAACTCTGAAATGAATACAAACTGAATATGTCCAAGGACAAAATAAAGCTAGCTTCTTTAAAATGCAGTTTTATGTTTGGCAAAAATTATCAGACTGTTCCATAGAGAAACTATCTGGATGTCTAGAAGAAACAGGATTTAAACCTTCAGTTACTTCATGCTTGTAAAAAGTTAGCACCCACCCTTCTCCTAGAAGAATGAAATATTCTAGGAAATATTAAAAAGGCAGAATATTATACCTCCCTGGATGAGAAAAGGAAAAACATGCTCTTGGAAAGCAGCCCCCACCTTTGTTAATAGCCCCAGAAAGACTGGGCCATCCTATCTACAAGACAAAAGGCTGGGCCAGCTTACCTACAAAACAAAAGACGTTCACCCTCAGGACATGATAGGATTAGCCCTCACTCAAGATCCAAACCAGGACAAAACCATTAAGCCATAATAGGAATTGCAAACAAACAC
>QLTV01000229.1:791236-826210 GCA_003457575.1 Thermophis baileyi
AATTATCCTTTCACAGGGGTCGCCGCGTGCGCTAGCCTGCCATCTTTGTGCCACCGTCAGCAGGGTTGAAATGCTCCCGGTTCGGGTGTGCCTGCTGGTCGCCGGACAGCCGGTAGCCATGGAAGCGGGAGACTTCGCCCACCCGCCCGGACGCCGCCATTTGAGTTCTTTTACCCTCTGCACAAGCACAAAGCGTTTTGCGCATGCGCAGAGGGTAAAAGAATTCAAATGGCGGTGTCCGGGTGGGTGGGCGAAGTCTCCCGCTTCTGTGGCTACCGGCTGTCCGGCGACCCGCAGGCACAGCCGAACTGGGAGCATTTCCAAGATGGCGGGCTAGCCCACGTGGCGACCCCTGTGAAAAGGTCATTCGACCCCCAAATTGGTTGCGACCCACAGGTTGAGAACCGCTGTTCTAAAGTATGCTCTATGATTGTACTGCTGCAGATTTCAGTCACACACACACCTCTCTCTCTCTCTCTCTCACACACACACACACACCATATCTTGGGAAATTATCAGTTTTACTTCAAGGCTGAATTGTTAACAATAAAACAAGAAATTTCAACAAAGCAAAAGTTTATTTTGAACCAGAAGTGCACAGAAGAGTCATAAAAGTCAGTCCAAATTTCAAAAAGGCAACAGTAGAATTCATAAATAGAAGTCACACATAAGCCAGACGTCAGACATGGTTTCCAACAAAGAGAGCAGCAGAAGAACAGTTACTTATTTAAGGCTTCAACTAGCTATCTCCAATTAGAAGGTTTACTTCTTTGCTTACAAGGAGTCTTATAGACTTATTCTGCTCTGAATTCCTCAATTCTAGTTGGGTGCCTGGGCTGAGAAGTCTTACATCCTCCTCCTCTGAGTTTTCCTGCTGCTCCGATACTGCCTGGGTTTGATCAGCTCCATGTGGTTCTGACTTGGTCCTTACTGAGACGACTTCTGGAGCAGCTTCTTTGGCATCATATTCAGACTCAGAATTGTATAGTTTGTTCAACCAATGTGATTGTTTATAGTATTTTTTAAAATTATTGTCACAATGACAAAAAACTAATACAAACTAAAAAAGAAAAGAAAAAAGAAAAAGTGCAGAAAAGAAAAATAAAATGAGAAAAATAGAAAAGAAAAAAATAGGAACATAGTACAAAAAAGAAAATAGATCAAGAAATGACTTTCTGAAGTTAAAAAAAATCTCTTTTCCCCAAATCCAGCGGTGGGTTGCTCCCAGTTCAGCCCGGTTCTGCAAACCAGTAGTGGTGGCGGCGGGAGGCTCCGCCCACCCAGCCAGGATGCTTCTGCGCATGCGCAGAAGTGTCGCGCACGCAAACCAGTAGCAACGGGTTTTAGAACTCACTACTGCCCAAATCCCATTTCTATCTATAAACAAGTCCTTAAAATGTCATCATTGCAGTCCTGATCTGCAAAAGTCCATTTAGGGTTATTGGAGATAGCAACAAATCTATTTTAACCTTGACCAAACAAACCAATTTTATATTCCTTCCTTTTATTTTTAACAACCATGATCTTTAGTCCTTTCAAATAATGTCCTAAAACTTGATTTATTTTCATTTTTTTCTTTGTCCTTTTTTGCAAAGTTCTTCAAAACTTTAATATACTTTTTAATATACTTTTTAAAATATAGATATAGAAAAATTGCCATGGTGTTCTCTTGTTTGATATTTCTATATCCTTTTAATTATAATGTGGGTTTCTTCAGTGTGGCATCTTTTTTTCATATCATTTTTGTAGCCTGACATTTTAAGATACACTTTCAGATCAGTCTCAATCTTCTCCAGTATAACTTGTTCCATTTCCATAACATCTTTTAAACACAGTATATTTATAATTATAGAGGCAGACACTCTTAAAATTAATATCTAATTCCATTGTTTAAAAATATCCTTTAATATGTCCAATGAAAAAATATTTTTCTCCATTCTGTATTAGTAAGTCAAATTTAAGTGTTCTTCTCCTTTAATTGCAATCTTTAGTTCCTCCTAGTTCCCTCTAGTGTCCAATCTTCAAAGTCCCATCTTATCATTTTTTTTTTAAAGAATTGAAACATAAGCATTTTCTCCCAGGAAGGATTTTTATAATTAATTCCAAAAGCATGAAATCAAAAAGTCACAGTTTTAATCACTTCTTTGCTACTTATTAAAAAAAATTAAGTCCTTAAATTTCTATTTAAAAATTCTTATGTTAAAGATTTAAGGAAACTCATCCTGCGTTTTCACATTTGTTGAGCCAAAAGTTCCTAATAACTGAAAAGCAGTTAACAACCAATTTCTGAAAGGGTTCAGGAAAGGAAGTATGCAAACCCAGTGTTCTTTTAACTTCCAGAGAAACAATTATCTGGAACAATATCAAGTCCTCTCCTTGCTGGAGAATAATTACAAGGAGCCTGTCTACTCAGTGGCTTTTCATTCCTTGGCTCTGCTTTTAGAGGAGTTGTCTTCAGTTGACCATTTCTTCCCCAGGAGTGTTTAACCAATCTGATTAATAAACCATAGCTTAGTGCAGGGGTAAACACCACTGATGTCTATATAAACGACTTTTTCAATAGACCCTTTTTTTAAAAAATCCATCTTTAAATGTATTATAATTATAACTTGGAAATTACTTGCTGCAAATCCACGTCAGCTTCAAGCATAATCTTTCTCCAAAATGCCTATCGGTCCTACACAGAGCTATCTCAAAAGCATATGTGGTTGTGGTAATAGCTCAAAAGCTATGTGGCTGTGATAATAGCTATTTTGGGTCCACTTAACCAATTAAAACAAGGAAATCTAGGTTTGGTAGGGATAGAAAGTTACAAGACAATATAGGAAAGTGGCAAGGGACATTCTCAACAGGTCTATTTATGGTGATTCTCATGATGTGGTCTCAAAATTCTAAATCTGCCCTCCAGCCTAAAAATGTGCATTTCTCTGATTTACGTGATATGCAACCCCTGAAACAGAAAAATCATAGGATGTATTATTCTGTAGAAGGAATTCTGTATGAAATACCAGTTTATTTTCCAATTAGTAATGTGTGCAGTAAAGCATGTTTTGGTATCTATCAGGGATGGGTTCCTCCTGGTTCGGACCGGTTCTCCCAAACTGGTAGCAGCCCGCTGGTGATGTCACGATGATGTCACCGAACTGGATCAGTCGGTGCTGGTCCGTGGGGGCCGCCATCTTTTTTTTCATTTTTTTTTTCAATTTTTTTTATTTATTTTTTGAACTTTTTTCCCCCTTCTGAGCATGCGCAGAAGCCGACTTCCGGCACTGTGCATGTGGTCGCCATTTTTTTTGGCTTTTTACATTTTTTTTGTTACTGCGCATTTTTTCAGATTTTTTGTTACTGCCCACGTGGCGCGCCCACGCGGCACGCCCACGTGGTGCACCCACATGGTGCGCCCATGTGGCGCACCCATGCGGCGTGCCCACACGGCGCGGGATGGAGTGAACAGGCAGCAAGGTAAGTTGGAACCCACCCCTGGTATCTATGTATATTATTTTTCTTGGTGCAGGGCACATTTATGCTTGACTGAAGATAGTAGTTTTGCAGTTGATAAATACTTTGGCTGATGCCCTTGTTACATGCAAAATATTATATCATCCCTAATTGGTTAAAGAAAATAATTGTCCATTTGGGGAAGAAGGTCACAGCTGATTCATCAATGCATGGCTTTGGAAAACAAGCTATCAGTTTAATAAATCAGGTACAGGTAGTATTTTAAATATAAGTATCTGCTTTATATACTTTCAGCTATAAAGGCTTATAATGAAAATGACATGGTCAAAAGACAGTCATACTAAATATCAAGACTTTCTAAAATAGATACTGAATTGCCAACCTCTTTCTTCATTGAAGGCCAAGCAGATTTTGTCCAGCAAATAAGTTTCTTCTAGTATAAATCCACAAAATAGCGAGAAGCACAGAATGGAATGGAATTTAGGAAATCATCTAATAAAACTCTCTATCCAATGCAGAAGTCTATTATTGCAGCATCCCTGATAGACGGCTATCCAGTTTCTGTCAAATACAATGGAGAGCCTACCATCTCCCAAGGCATTACTTAACAGCAATTCCCTGATTTTCTTGATGGCCAAACGAAATTCACTACTTTATAAATTATTCCCATTATTTCTGGTCTTGTCTTATGCAACAGCTAAAAATTGAACAATACCAAGTTTCAGCAATGGCTACTAAATCTTACTCCCTTCCTGCATTAAGACATACCGTACTTCTTGTTTGTTCCCTATCCTTTGTTCACTTATGTAAAGATACTAAATTCTTGGGTCTGCACACTGATATATTCCTTATGAACCTAATTATATGCATAGCTTCCCCAGCCATGTTCCATTTGGTAATCCAATCCAATCCAATCCAATCTAAATCTTTTCACTCTGTTCTCCCTCCTAAACAGGATTCCACTGGATCAGGTTTGAAAGGTCCTTTTCAAATACAAGATATTCTAAATTTTTCTTCCAGATTTCATGATATGCAGTATTACCAGGAGTCCCTTATCTCAGAAATGCATTGTATTATTGAATGATTCAAACTATATTCATTGTTAGTCTGGAAATAGACTGTTTCATTGATCTATTGCACCAAAACTAGTAAAGAAACATGAAGCTCTTTAAAGCTCACAGTGAAAAGAACTGAATACCACTGGCTGTCACTTATAGCTCACAGCTCAAATCAGTCAATGCATTTTTAATCAGCTACTGTCGATAATGACACTGCAGCTTCTTAGGCTCTGGGCAGCAAGCTCATATTTGAATACAGACAATCAACAAAGTATAAGTAGACCTGCAACAAACCCAGATATTTCCTTTGCCTCCACATTTATACCATCAGTATGATCTCACGCTCCCAAAAGTACACACACAAGTTTAGAGGCACCTTGATATGCTCTTCTTCTAATAGAATATCTGCCAACAATACTCCTCTGTATTCTACTTTGTGGAAAAGAATTAATAGGATAGAAATTTTATATTAGGATATAGAACAAGGAGTAGTATCAGACAGTAGTGGGTTTCACTTACCTTCGCTACCGGTTTGGAACTGTGAATGCGCGCGCATGCGCGTTCCCTTCACTCACGTGCAGCGCTTCTGCGCATGCGCAGATCGTCCGTGATGATGTCCAGGCGGGTGGGCGGAGGCTCCCACCGCCGCCGCTACTGCTTCGCCCAATCGGGGGCGAACCGGTAGCAACCCACCACTGGTATCAGAGCATTTCAACTTCCCAGGAATCCATGGCAGATTTCAAAGTGCCTGCTTTGGAAAAGTGGGACTCTCAACAGCAACATTGAGTGAGATAGCACTCACATATATCAAAACTCTTCATGCAAATTCAAAAAGTCTCAACAAACAGAATGAGTTTATAACTTTATTTTTCAATGCTTTCAAGTTAGTCTTGACTCCTAATCAGCATTTTCCTGGCAGCATTTTCAGAAGTAGTTTGCTATTGCCTTCTTCATAGAGTGAAACAGAGTTCGGTTTCATGCCCAAGGCAGGATTAGAACTCATGGTCTTCTGAGTTTAATTTTTATTTCAGCACCTTTAAACACTACACCAAGCTGATTCGTATTAATTCATAAGATAATTGTAACCTGCCTCTCATTTAATATGTATATTCCTTCCCTGGCCTCACACCAATTTAAATCCTACATCAATTTAGGCAATCTATGCAGCTAATGAAGAAAGTTGTTTATTCTTTGAATAAAATGTGTTAGTCAGAAAATGTGCTACCAAACTCCTTTTGGTATTTTGCCATAATAGACTAACACAGCTTCCTTTGAACAATGTCTAAAGCTCACACAATATCTTCGTATAAGAGTTTTCTTCCAACTGGTGAATTCCAGATGTGTTGGACTTCAAGTTAAAACACACCTAAGGATTCTGGAAACTGAAAGCAATACATCTACAAGATATACTGAAATGAACAGAACTTCTCAAACTAAAGTTACATTAATTGGTGTATTTCAATGCATTTCTCTTAGAAATACATTTTCCCTTTTATTAAATCCTCCTCATACTCCTACTCCTGAGTCTTCCTAAAGCATGAGATATCAAGCTGTTTCCAATTCTTTGTCAGACACAATGTATACTATATACATGTAACTATTTATCTATCTATCTGAGCCATGGTGGCACAGTGGTTAGAATGTAGTACTGCAGGCTATTTCTGCTGACTGCTGGCTGCTTGCAGTTCTGCAGTTTGAATCTCACCACTCAAGGCTGACTCAGCCTTCCATCCTTCCAAGGTTGGAAAAATGAGGACCCAGATTGTTGGGGGCAATATGCTGACTCTGTAAACCACTTAGAGAGGGCTGTAAAGCCCTGTGAAGTGGTATATAAGGATAAACTGGGAAATATTTGCAGGAATGCAAATTTATAACAATCCTTGAATTAGAATTCAAAAGATTGGTTATACTTCAACTGATGAGAAACATAAAAAGATTATACAGAATAAACAACGGTGCTCCAATAAATTGAGAGTTGAGGAATTCTGCATAGAGAAAATAAAATAAAGCAAAGAGAATCAAATAAAGCAACAAATCTGTACCAAAATTATATAAACATTGAAATTCAATAAAATAACAATTCTAAAAAAAATCTGGTATCTCTAGAGTTTAGAAAAAGCTTTCAGTTTTTGCAAGAGGTATGGGTTCACAATCTTCATTTGTAAAAAAGAAAATGTTGAAGAACCAGAGATTGGATAGTAAATAAGAACAGAGTGAATGTAGCTGAATTAAAATTATTGTGACAGTATATAAGAAATTAAGACAACTATACATGAGAAAAAACAATGTTGGCTGAACTCATTAGCTTGTGATGTATGCTACACTCAAAAGCAAAGATCAAAACAACTTAAACAACATAAACATAAACAATAAACATAAACAAGTTATGTCAAAACAACAGAATACCTTATGCCACCAGACTTGAAATTTTGGGCCTAGACAACTTAGAACTTCATCGTCTTCGATCAGACCTAAGCGTAGTACATAAAATTATCTGCTACAATGTCCTACCTGTCAATGAATACTTCAGCTTCAACCACAACAATACACGAGCACACAATAGATACAAACTTATGGTAAACCGCTCCAAACTTGATTGCAGAAAATACGACTTCAGTAACAGAGTTGTCAATGCTTGGAATGCACTACCTGACTCTGTGGTTTCTTCCCCAAACCCCCAAAACTTTAACCTTAGACTGTCTACTGTCGACCTCACCCCATTCCTAAGAGGTCTTTAAGGGGCGTGCATAAGCGCACCAGCGTGCCTACCGTCCCTGTCCTAATATCCCCTTTTATTCGTATCCATTTCATGTATTCATAATCATGTTTATACTTATATCTGTTATCTAATACATGGTTGACGAAAATAAATAAATAAAAAATAAAACTTCCAAGATTTTAAAGTCCTCAGATAATCATACATCCTGTTAAGCCACCCAGGGATAAATAATACTTGAAAAAATAGCAATGACTATATTATCCTCAATTGTGAAGAACTAGGAAGGAGAATGAATATCCATAGGGGAAACAAAGTTAGGGCAAATTGTGATACGTATATCATGACATCATGATGTAAAGGATATAACTTATTGCTATGCTTTTGGTGGATTGTTATGAGCTGCCTAGATCCATCATATGAGATAGGAAGTCATATAAGTCCAGTAAGTAAGTAAGTAAGTAAGTAAGTAAGTAAGTAAATCTTATGAACTTTCATGGCACATCATGGCTTCTTTGCATAATAATGCCATTTGCACAATGACATAATTATATGCGTGTCATCATTTTAAAATCATTGTGGCTTGTTCTGAATGCTGGGCACTCACATGTACTTCTATTTTTCCAACATCATGGAAAAAAATTCAGAAAGAAAAAGACAAATACAGCAAGTGAAATTCTGCTTAAGATATCATTTCTAGATGCAATGTTTGAGTTATAGATGATGGATTGCTGGTTGTGCCTTACAAAAACTATCAAAAATATGTATATAATCAGGCTATAAATGGAATCCTGTATAGCAGTGATGGCTAATCTTTTTGTCGTCGTGTGCCAAAAGTACACACCTGCACCCATAATGCAATGCACGCGCGTGCCCCCCATGCGCCCCATGCATGCGCACACACCCCCGCGCTCCCATGCTCCCCACACCCACATCCCCGCGCATGTGTGTGCGGCCCCCTGTGCTCCCCCATCCCTCACGCATGCACGGCAGAGACCTGAAAATCAGCTGGCCAGCGGGAGGCACACATGCATGCGTGGTGGAGCTCAGCTGGGGCGATGGCTCGCGTGCCATCAGAGAGGGCGCTGCATGCCACCTCTGGCACACGTGCCATAGGTTCTCCATCACAGCTGTATAGGCTTGAGATAAATATCCTGAAATAAGGACTTCAGATAACCTCTGCATAATGGAAGAAAATAGCAATGGGCCTTTTAAATCACTCAAGTAAGTATCAGGAAGAAAGATAGTTCAAAGTTCATGGCCTTCATGGACTACACTGATGCTCAAAGTATAAGAAATAAATAAGATAACTCTTATCTTATTTGAATCTTACATAGAGGAAGGCAATTTGATTTAATAAGTGTAGCACAAATCTGGTGGAAGGAGCCCCGTATAGCAAGTGAAGGATAAAATTTATATGTATACATTTATATGCAAAGACAGCAACTGAAATAATTTCTCTTGAATTTGTTCAAAAGGAACTGAAACAACAGAAAGGGAAAAGTAGTTGCAGTCTATATTAAAAATATCCATTCATGCTCAAAAATTTAATAGGTGTACTTGGCAATACTATAGGTATTACAATAAGTGGAGGGCAAGTAAAACAGTACTATTCCTGATGTCCACTATCATCCATCGAATCAAGGAGATACTTGATCAGTGTTCTATCCTCACTACATGTTACTCTGTGTGCAGCTTGACATGCAGCTAAACCCACCTATCCTCCAATAAAACAGACTGTGTGCATAGATCTGGATCAGGGGTGAAATGCTCCCGGTTTGGCCCGGTCCGGGCATACTGGTAGCGGCGCCCGCTGATAGTTCGGAGAACCAGGAGCAATGGCAGCATGAGGCTCCGCCCACCCAACCGGACATCACCATTTTCTTGTTTTTTACCCTCTGCACATGTGCAAAGCGTTCTGTGTTTGCACACAGGGTGAAAAAGCCCGTGCCCGAGCAGAGAACGTGCATGGAGCAAGCGCTTCTGAACCGGTAGGGAAGGTAAGTAGATTTCACCGCTGATCTGGATGCTTTTTAAAGAAACAGGATGGTGAAACTGGGGAAAATAGAAACACATGCAATAAAAACCCAAATACAAAATAAACAGTGTTGCGTTGCTGGTGAGCATAACAATTAACAAATACAGATAAATCTAAATCTCACCAGCGATGCTGTGTATGGGATGCAGATTTTTGTCATTAGATCAACATGTGCCATGGATTATTGGACTGGCCCAACTCATCAGAAGTTTAAGCTTTAAATTAAATCTAGAGATTTTAGAATCTCTAGAACACAAAACCAATCATAAATCCCAAGAAAACAAATCAAACAATGAGGTAGGGAGTAATGGGGGAAAAAGAAAAACTCAAACAACAATTAGGAGATGCAGGAACCATACCCATGGACAGACATAAAAGTCTTAAATGCTTATATACAAATGCTCAAAACTTGGGGAACAAAGAGAGTGAACTAGAAGCAATAGTACACAAGGGTAGGTATGACATAGTTGCCATTACAGAAACCTGGTGGGATGAAACCCATGACTGGAATGTACTGATGGATGGATACAAATTGTTCAAAAGAAACAGATCAACAAAAAGAGGAGGTGGAGTTGCACTATATGTGAGAGATCACTACATATCTACAGAAATGCACATGATCAAAGATAAAACCCCTCCCAAATGTATATGGGTCAATATAAAAGGGGGAAAAGTGATATTGCCATAGGTGTGTATTACAGGCCACCTAACCAATCTGAAGAAATAGATGAACTCTTTGCCAACCTGTTAACCAATGTATGTAGCAAGCATACTAAGTAGTAATGGGAGACTTTAACTATCCAGATATCAACTGGGAGACAAACTCTGCAGCGAGTGGGAGATCATACAGATTCCTAACCAACCTAGCTGACAATTTTATCATCCAAAAGGTAGAGGAGGGAACTAGAAGTAAAGCTATACTGGACCTAATTCTTACTAATAGAAACGAAGTGATAGAGGGAGTAGAAGTTTCTGGAACTTTGGGTGAAAGTGACAACATCATACTGGAATTCAATATAATGCAAACACAAGCAATTAAAAAAAAATCCAACCAGTATCTTAAACTTTAAAAGAGCTGATTTTAACAAACTCAGAAATAGCGTAGGAAAGATTCCATGGATAAAAATCCTAAAAGGGAGAATAACTCAAGAAGCATGGGAAACTCTGAAAAATATGATCATAAAAGCCCAACCCAGCACAATACCACTGAAAAAGAAAAACAAGAAATCCAAGAAGAAACCAGCCTGGTTGCACAAAAATCTCTCTGATAAACTGAAAGACAAAAAGGACAAGCACAGAAAATGGAAAGAGGGACACTGTTCTGACCCAGCTCCCCAAACACGACAAACCCTCTGAAGTGAACTCAAAAGATTCCTTTATTAGGAGTGCCGGCAGCCCCGGCAAAAAGTTTCTCTCTCAGGCTAACAAGTCCGTCCGTCCAGAAGATGAATAGTTGTCTGCCATATCTATTCATCTCCGCCCCCTGCCTTTTATCCCCAGAGCTAGGGTGGGGCCTCACTAGCAGTGGTGGTTCTTCATTCCCCAGGATTGGCCCATGGCTTTCCACTGCTCTCCTCTTCTCTGCCTTCTGCGCAGCCACGTGTCAGGCACTGGACCCAGCTGTTCCTTCTCTTCTTCATCAACCACCTCCAGACCTGGGGGCTATTGACTCTCCATCTGAGGGCTGAAGGATGGCCCAAGCTCCACCTCTGTCTCTCTCTCTCTGCCAGCTCCATTCCCTCTTCCCCCTTGGAGCTCTCAGGTTGCCTTGATGCTGACCCTGACTCCCATGCCTCCTCCTCCTCTGATTCAGCTGCTGGAGGGGCCAGCGGCCAACAGGCCACAACAGACACATAACTAATGCTGATTATCAGCAGATAGCCAGAACATGCAAAAATGAAGTCAGGAAAGCAAAGGCTCAGAACAAACTAAGGCTTGCTACAAAAGTAAAAGATAATTTTAAAAAGTTTCTTTCAACATATTAAGAACAACAAAAAAGCCAAGGAAACAGTAGGTCCACTAAAGAGAGAAGAAGGCAAGGAAGTAACTGGGAGTAAGGAGAAAGCAGAGCTGCTTAACTCATTCGTTGCATCAGTCTTAACACAAAAAGAAATTATAGCCCAATGTACCGGTACCAAAAAAAACTACTGTAAAAAACAAACTAGAAATAAAAATTAAAATAAGCAAGAAAATGGTAAGAGAACATCTCTTTGACCTTGACAAATATAAATCACTAGGACCTGACAGATTAGATCCCACAGTTCTGAAAGAGCTGGCAGATGTTATCTCAGAACCATTGTACCATATCTTTAAAAAATCATGGAACACCAGGGAAGTACCTGAGGATTGGAAAAGAGCTGATATAGTTCCCATCTTCAAGAAAGGGGAAAAAACAAACCCAGGAAACTACAGGCCAATCAGACTAACATCAATACCTGGGAAGATCCTGGAAAATATAATCAAAAAACAGATCTGCGAACAACTAGAAGCAAATAAAATTACAACTAGTAGCCAGCACGGGTTTGTTAAAAACAGATCATGCCAAGCCAATCTTATTTCATTCTTTGATAAAGTCACTAAATTAGTAGACCTGTGGACATAGTATACTTAGATTTCAGTAAGGCATTTAGCAAAGTAGAGCTAATTCTTGGGAAGCTAGAATAATGTGGAAGAGACAACATCACCACCAGATGGATTTGTAGCTGGCTGACAAACCGTTCTCAATGAGTAGTCCTTAATGGTACTACATCCACATGGAAAGAAGTAAGCAGTGGGGTATCACAAGGCTCTGTCTTAGGCCCAGTACTCTTCAATATCTTCATTAATGGCTTAGATGAGGGAATAGAAGGGGAACTCATCAAATTTGCAGATGATACTAAACTGGCAGGAATAGCCAACACCCCAGAAGACAAGCTCAGGATCCAAAAAGATCTTGACAGACTTGAACAATGGTCCCTATCCAACAAAATGTGGAGAAAAGCAAAGTTTTACATTTAGGCAGGAAAAACCAAAGGTATAAGTACAGATAATGTGAGACCTGGCTCAAAACAGTGTGAGAGGGACCTTGGAGTCCTAGTGAATATGAGCCAGCAGCCAAAAAAGCTAATACAATCATGGGTTGTATAAAGAGGCGTAGAATCAAGATCACGTTAAATATTATTGGTGCTTTACAAAACCCTAGTAAGACCACACCTGGAATACTGCAATCAATTTTGGTCACCACACTACAAAAAAGATGTTGAGACTTTGGAAAAAGTCAGAGAAGAGCAACTAAGATGCTCAAAGGCCTGGAGACTAAACCATATGAAGAATGGCTGCAGGTTTTGGATTTGGCTAGAATTAGGGATGACATGATAGCAATATTCCAATATTTGAGGGACTGCCACAAAGAAGAGGGGGTCAAATTATTCTCCAAAGCACCAGAGGCAGGGGTGGGTTCTAACTTACCTCGCTGCCGGTTCGCTTCCTCATGCGCCACATGGGCGTGCGTGCTGTGTGCGCACGCATGCGCAGTGCTAAAAACCAAGTTTCTGCGTATGTGCAGAAGCAAAAAACAGCTTCTGTGCGTGCACAGAAAAAAAAACCAAAATGGCGGTGCCTATGGTGCCAAGAGAGCCAGTTTGGGGACGTGTCCAGCCGGCCATCACTGCCGGTTTGGCGAGCGGGGGAAAATTCCCACTACCGGTTCTATAGAGCCAGTCCAAACTGGCAGGAATCCACCTCTGACCAGAGGGCAAGACAAGAAACAATGGTTGGAAACTAATCAAAGAGAGAAGCAACCTTGAATTAAGGAGAACTTTTTTAACAGTGAGGACAATTAACCAGTGGAATAGCTTGCCTTCAGAAATCGTGGGTGCTCCATCACTGGAAGTTTTTAAGAAGAGATTAGACAGTCACTTGTCTGAAATGGTATAGGTTATCCTGCTTAAGCAGGAGGCTGGATTAGAAGACCTCCAATATCCCTTGCAGCTCTATTCTATTCTATTCCTGGATTCTTCCTGGTGCTTTTATTTCCCCCAAATGCTAAAGGAAATGGAGCCTGGCTTCCCAGGATGCACTTGTTTTTGGAATGAGGGATGACCCTTAAAGGGCTGGGTCAGCTTCCAAACAATACAGTTTGGTATTTGGCCCTGGCCACTAGATGGGGCCAGAGAACAACAATAGTATATACACAAATTTATGCTGGGGCATGACAATCAGGATGATGCTTTCTAAAAGTCAAATCTAGATATTTTAAAATGTCACAGCCACAATTATGGGGATTTTAATTACCCCAATATCTATAGGGAGACAAACTCTGCCTTGTCTTACCTTGCTGATAACATTATCCTTCCGAAGGTAGAGGAAAACATAAGAGGATCAACTATTCTTGGTATGCTACAGGGAAAACTTAGCTGAAGAAGAAACAGAAGCATTGGGGAAATGTGTTCATGTGGTGCTTAAATTCTTGATTTGCCGTAAGTATTAAAACTGTTATTAAATAATTATTAAAACTATGATTCACCAGTAGCTATTGTTCTCCAGAGATGTAATTATTACATTGCTGCTAATGACAAAGATTTTTTTCTGTTTCTTGAAAGGTCCTGCTTATGAACTGTAGGAAATAAGAATGTAATAGATTGACTATTTACAGTACATTATAATTGAAGGGGCATTTTTGAGTTCAAGTAATCAAATCAAAGGAAACAAAGATGCTTTATTCTTGAAAATATCTAGGAGGGCTTTATGGGTATGGATATATCTGGAAAGGAATTGCTTATTATAATGCCAAGAGTAAATTATACAGCTAGTATGATGTCCTTGGGATAGAACAATTGTCAGCTTGCCCCTCCAGAAAAGTCCACAAAGCAATGCTATTCAGATGTCATAGCAACCAGATATGCAAGATAAAATAAAGATTGCATTCAAAGGATCAGATTATCAAGCACATTCTTTAAAAGTTCTGAGATAGATGTAGCTGTAAATACAACATTTCAGCTATAGCATCATCCAGTTAGCATCCTTACTGAATGATGAAGCAAGGACAATATGACTCATTAGCATCACTTTTTACTACTATTTACAAGAAAAAAAATTAAAACTTACTTTTTGATTCTTGTGTACCACAGTTCATGTAGTAGCAAAAGTACCCATCTCCACTCCAAGCAAAGTAAACAAAAAATACTTACATTCCAACCCATGTCTTAACGTCATATTTATTTAGTTGTTTGCTAAAGAATCCAAGTAAGGAAAGGGCTAAAAAATTATAAAGCTCTCAAGTTATCTTTCATTATGAAAAATCTTTTAGCATAGCTGAAGGTCAGGATCTAAGACATGGTCTGAGGCAGAATTACTGCAGATGGTTATATGGCTTGTGCATAAAAAAATATACAGCTGCAATGTCCACCCAAAGGTAAAACTAGTTTCAGGAAGTACTATATCTCCTTTGAAGAGATGCAAACAGAGTGCAGGGGTGGTGTGAAGAACTTACTGTTACATTGTTACAATAAATCCACCAGTCCCAAAGTTTCATTGTATTGTTTTCATTGTTCATTTGTGTTTATTTTAGTGTTTAGATTTTTAGGGGAGGTGTATGGATTAAGATTACATTAAAGGGAGGTGTGATGGCAAAATGTTTGGGAATTGCTGTTGTAAATGAACTAGGAATACATTAGCTCAGCTACCAAACAACAGGAAAAATGTTGAATAACAGTTCTAACTAATTGGTGGGGTGACCCTGAGGATACAGATTAGCCCTAAGGTAGTTTCAACAACCCTCAGAATGTTAAGACTGGCTGACTTACAGAAAGTATAAATCCCTTCCACTCTGTTAGTTAGAAATGAAGAAACTTCTTAGATGAAAAGTGAAAAGTCTTAAAGAAAAATCAGAAAGTCCAGTGGTCTTTAAAGTAAAAGCACTGGATGAATAAGAACTTCCATAGACAACTTTAAAAGGTGCAAATAAAAAAAGGTGCAAAACAAAAAATATATATCTGTTTTATAGAAGAATAGAAGAATGTGGCCAAGAAAGTAATTTCAATGTGAAATCTCTTCAGTTGGATAGCAGCACTTCTACAATAGCTTTTTTCTTAGCTTTTTAGTGACCGCTGAGTGTCCTTTGATCTCTGTAACTCTGTATTTTAGTTGTCTATGTCAGCTTAAAAGTCTTTGCTAGTATAGTTGTAAATCATACTTTCCAATCTTAAAATTCCTTCTGAACTACCTGTACTGCAGACATCCTAGTGTCCAATATCTGAATATTTTGGAGCATCTTATCAGAAATCAAACTGGTTCTCTCAGAGATGTAGTTTGATACTGCAGGCTGGACTTTATTCTAAATACAAAGTAGGGAAACAAACACTCCTTCCCTTCTAAAATAATTTAAACTTGCAGAAAGACAACATCGATATGGCCAAAGTATATACACATGGTGGCGAGGTGGCACAGTGGTTAGAGTGCAGTACTGCAGGCTACTTCAGCTGTCTGCTAGCTGCAGTTCGGCAGTTCAAATCTCACCGGCTCAAGGTTGACTCAGCCTTCCATCCTTCCGAGGTCGGTAAAATGAGGACCCAGATTGTTGGGGGCAATATGCTGACTCTGTGAACCACTTAGAGAGGGCTGTAAAAGCACTGTAAAGCGGTATATAAGTCTAAGTGCTATTGCTATAAGTTTCCTGTATTGAATTATTATTAAGAGGCATGAAAAAAAACCTTAACTTTGAAGCAGGTCCTCCATTATTTGGCGGGGGGACACAGGTTAATCTAAATCTAAATTATGGGGTCTTCAGTAGCCTATAAGTGGTGCAACAGTTTAGCTCCATCATGTTTGCAAACCTTGCAGATTGTGAGGTGCATTCAGTAGCAAAGTTGAATGTTGTTTTCCCTTTAAAAATCAATATTTTCAGTTCCTGACTTTTATAATAAATGGTGCAAGATTATAATCTACCAAGAAGCATTGGAAGTAAATACTTTTGCAACAATATGTAATTAGTCATTATTATTCCCATTGCAGGGGGGGGAAAGGACAGAGAGATGCACTGTTTCTTGGGGGGGAAATGAATACTGTACAATAATAGAATAATGAAGGCATTTATTTTGTACAAAAATAACCCCCAAATTTCCACTGATCTGCCTACCACCTATCCTTTTGTAAGAAAAATCTCCTTTGAGGTACATTAATTCTGCAACGTTCCTGTTCTATCAAACTGACAATGACAAAGAGAACCCTTCATTTCAACCATGCAAAGTCAGATCAATCATCTTTAACTTTTTTATGGTTCTTTAAGAATTTGAATCCTGCCGACATATGCACAAAAGCTATTTCTAGGGCATTCTGATTACAAAGAACTCAATGTTTTTGACATGCTGAGCACAAAGTTTAAAGAATAAATCCTCTTCAAATACTTGCTGTATCTTTGCAATCCATATGCATTTAAAGATATCGAACAATTTATTGATGGCTACATCAGTGTTGATGGTTTCCTGCATCAGTTGCAAACATGTAAGAGAAAGTTGCATGATAAAGCAGTGAAGAAGAAAAATGTATGAAAGAAAAAAAATACAGCAGTAGTCTATCTGAAGACTTCTGCAATATAGATGATTTAAATGACAAAGGGCTACAATGCTGCTTCATTACTACAGTTGTAGAACAGGATGTCCTTTCCTTTGCACCTTATTAAGATTTTTGTAAGTTGTTTACAGCTGTAGGCTGCTTTCAGGTGAAAGCTTTCTACTGATTTCAGGAGCAACTTCATTTCAGATTTCTGCAAAAATAAAAAAAATCAAGGTGGCAGCTACAATCACACAATTGAAGCTCCACCTTTTTAACATATGTTTCACGTTTGTAATGCATATTAAAAGCAGTGAGCCCAAAATGATGCAACAATATATTTTTTTAATTGGATTTTTATCGTTGTAAGCCACCTGGAGTCACTGAGAGTGAATTGGATGGCCATATAAATTTAACAAACAAACAAACAAACAAACAAACAAACAAACAAACAAACAAATGTTAACATCTTTGATACCCCCTTTGGTTACCCCGAGTAGGAATATCCCCATGCTGTACGTACAACTGAAGGGCAACCATTACTAGTTTCACAAAAATGTTTAGATATGGTTCTTTAACTAGTTTTCCTGAATGAATCAAAATTTTCTGGGTTTGTCTGCATAAGAACCCAGAAGCTAAAACACAATAATTTGGTTTTCAAATGCATTTATCTAAACATCAAAAAGGTGGGGGGTGGGTGGGAGATAGAGGAAGAGGGGATATCTGATATAAAGTGCAAAAGATTACTTTTTCACTGCTTTCTTAACAAATGACTTCTATGGGAATTAGATCCATAAACAGATATGTGTGTGTGTGTATGAAAGGAGAGGGAGAGGGAGAGGGAGAGGGAGAGGGAGAGGGAGAGGGAGAGGGAGAGATCCGATTATATCAGGGCTGGCACAGTGTTCTCTCTCTCTCTTTCTCTCTCTCTCTCTCTCTCTCACACACACACACACACACACACACTCACACACACACACACACAGAGGTTGGATCTTTCTTTCTTTCCTCCCACCCCACCCACTGGAGACCCCTGGATTCCCTCCCCAACCTCGTCTGGCCCATACAGGCACCAATCACTCTTTTTGCACAGACTATAAATAAGGGATAATGTTTTTTAATTGTTCCTAATAGACTAACAATCTTTTTAAAGGAAATGATATTTTTGTCCATCTATTCAAAAAGCAATTAATCTAATCCATATCTGAAAACTACTAGATTACCATCTCTACCTCATTTCTTGTTTTTTTCAGATAGTAGGAAATTTAGCTTATTATCAAATGTGCTTTCTACTTACCAATTGTTAATGATAATCTCTATTAATAGACTGATCGCCTGTTAAAAATGAATAAGATGAAACCTTATATGTATTCATGGCAGCATACATACATCTGTAGTGCTGATGTCAGCGTATTAGTTTAAGAGTTTTTGACACATTTATGACAATTAACTTCAGTTAGGAACAACAGATGTAAATGAATGTTGAAACAGAGTCAACTTATCCATGTGTTATATCTCTCAACATTAGAAATCATTTTCATTCAAGGCAATTAGCAGAACTTGTAGACAGTGAATTATCTTTGGGAAACCATCAGTGACACTGGGTAAGTGTCATGGTTTGACAATTGTTAAATGAGTTAATACACTGCTGAACTTTCAAATGAATCCTGACACGTACATGTTATTTTTTGTTAAGATAATTAATAATGCATCAGAACTTATGCAGTTTCACCATCTTTATCCCCAAGTTCTTCCCTGCTACCTTTGGAAAAAAGGTAAATCTGTTGCTCAAGGCAGAGTGAAACTCATTCCACAACAGGTATATTATTTTGAAATCTGAAGTAACAGTTTTGCCTCTTTCAATTCAACTGCAGTTTATTTTTTTCCTAACATAGAGAAGTGCTATGTCTCTGGAGAAGTCATATCCTGAGCTCACAAGAAACAATTTAAAAAAATAGTATTATTAAGTAGTGTTGGAAGAAATGTCCATCTGGGTTCAGTTCCAAGTGGGGAGAAAGACACTGGAAACTTGGAGGCTGCTTGGAAGGATGGTTTAATGGTGAACAGAACCACATGGGTTTGAAGTCCTGAGTAGCTGACCACATGGAGGAGATATATATATATATATTTATATCCTCTCTTGGGCCTTGCCATTGAGCTTCCTGTTCCTGTGCAAGAAATGTATCCTATTGGTTGTCAGACTCCCAGGGGACTATGCGGGGGTCTTAGCTAACTTTGTAGGCTGTCTGTGTCCCAGGATTGGTTGAATCTTGCTGGGTGATGCAATGAAGGGGCTTTGGGCAATTCCTATTCATCCTACCTTTGTTGGATCTTGGGTGAGGGTATTTGCTTATGAATAGACCTAGCCATCTCTTTATCTCTTAAGTGCTGACATCTGCTGTGGGCTATTGAGGAGGGTGGGGGCTATTAAGAGGAGTCTGCTTCCTGCCTCAAAAAAACATGTTTCTTCATTTCTCATCCAGGGAAATATAATATTCTGCCTTTTTAATATTTCCTAAAGTATTTCCAGTCTTGAATATTTCATTCTTCTAGGAGAGGGGTGGGTGCTAACTTTCTACAGTAGTAAGAGCACACTGATGAAAATTAGCTCTAAAACTGTCAATGATCTCTGCAATTCCACAGTAGTAGTAGTAGTAGTAGTCTAAACTGCTTTTTTCTGCTGCTTGCTCCCAGCTGCTTCTTGACCAACTTCAGAAATTCCATTCTGGATTGTAATGTTTTAGTAACAGGCTGGGTTGATGCTCAGTCTGGAGTAGGGCCACTGCAAGACTTTATTTGTCATTCTTCTTATCCTTCCTATCTGAGGAATCTGGTTCTTTGGTTCCTGTAAGTCCATGGCAATTCTGTTACTAGGAAGAACTGACCGTTCTTCTTCATAAGAACAAAGCAGCATCATTTCTTTGTTACAATTTAAATATTAAAAAAATAAAGGGAAGAGAAGCTTTGCAGTAGTAGATGGGAAAGCGGTGAAGCATATTTCACCCCACCCTGGCATAAACCAAAAGGGAGCCCACTAGCATATGTAATGACTAAATGGGACATAAATTAAGGATAGCTTATTGACTTCATGGGCCATTGTTGGATAATGTTTGATGATGATGATTTTATGATGAGGACTAAAATTGTAAGGGAACTTACCAATCCAATAAGTCAGAATCAAAAGATTGTCAGAGTAGCAACAAACTGCTGGAGGGGAAGACACATACCAAGCCTGTGGACAATCAAAACTGAGTCTTCTGCTAGAATGGAATGAAGCACTGGATACTATCCAGTCTGAAAGGCTTAAGAGGGCTTAGGTCCGAAAAAAATGCATTTTGAATTTAGGGGGCGGGGAATATGGTAATAGAGTACATTTGTAAGACTTAGCAAACAGTGAGCGTCCCTACTGGTGATGATTCAAAGAAAAAGTATGGATCTGCCCATAGAGAACTCAAATAGCATCTTAGTATCTTCTATTATGAAAATAATGCAGCAAATCAAAATATATGAAATGCTATTTTTGTCATCAGCACATTGTCATTTCATTTATACTATATATGTATTCAATGTAAATTAAAATAGATTAAATTATGAGATAATGAACAATATTATATACATAGAAATTCATTAGGTTTTATGTTTACTGCATGAATTTTTCATTTATGCATAAAGGAAGAAAATCTTATAAAGTGAAGAAACTCCTTTAATTATACATCCAACATAAACAATGATTGATATTTTCATTCTCCGGAACAGAAAAAAAATGATGTTGAAAGGATATAAATAATCAATGAAGCTATACCCAGCTTTTCAATCCTGTAGACTTATATTTGAAACAATCTGTATACAAATATTCAAAACATCCAAAATCAGTGGAATTGGAACATCTGTATGGGATAAGTGAGTAGTGGAGAATGCAAACCACTCTGAGGGCTTTTTTTGGTCTCACAAATCATGATAAGATCACATTCTTAAGTAATGTGGTTTCGAAAAAAATAGTTTCATTTTGGTTTTGTTCCTGATATTTCCTTTGGTTTTATGAAATTGGCTCTAGACATGAATTAGTTGTTTGTTATAGACAATTCTGGACTACTGATAAAATCTCTTAAATGGATAGAAAATTATGATTATTGTAACAGAACCTCTTAAGTACACATTATTAAAGGAACCTTAGTTTATAGGATTAAAGTGCATGATATATTGGAAATTCATGCAGGAAAGAGAAATTCCATAATATCCTCAGTGTCACTTTGATTTGATGAAACTGCTAAGAACTATTTCTGGAATAAAAAATACCTATTATGAGAATCAAGTTAATATCCTTTCAAATTCAATTGACAGCTTTTATTTAGAAAAATTATACTGTGCTCACTTACTAAACAGCTCTGGGTGGTATATAATAGCCTCCATAAAAAGCAACACTAAATCCTAACAGGTATAAATCACAAATGCTGAACCAGGAACATTAAAAAGTTTTGGAAAATAAATATGTTTTGATTCCCCTCTAACTGTAACACAGAGGAGGCTCACTTCAAAATGACAATTTATTCTCTAGTATGAGCCCTACTGAACAAAATTAAACATTAGATCTCTGATAGAACCCTCAAGCAATGGTTGTCAGAAGCATGAAAGACCAGGATAATTTTCAAAGAGTCAAAACAGAAATCTAATATCTCTGTCTTAAAGTGCTTAGAAATAGCTACCTCCCTTCATGTTAGTGCCCAGAATCAATGGGCAGAAAAACCTTTAATGTTAATGTTGTTAATAGTGGTGTGCATCACATTTGATCACACTCTGTATTCCAATCAAAACAAATTGATTTGGTTCAAATCTATGATTTATTCAAGTGAAAACAGGATCCTCCAAAGCAATGACATTTGAACCCAGATTTTTTTTAGCTTATTTTATGTTCATATTGCTTACAATCTTTGTTACATAACAGGATAAGGAGCAAGTTCAGAAAACTGTTACCAGGATGATAAGGAATCAGGAAACCAAGTTCTATGAAGAAGCCTTAATGGAAATGTATATGCCTACCTTACTGAAGAGATAGGGTACCATCTTCAAATATCAGAAGGATTTCAAATAAACAGCTTATTCTTTATTGGCCCAAAGGGCAGTACCAGACCCAGTGGGTTAAAACTACAAAGAACTTAGTTCAGGTCATATGTCAAGAAAAGTTTCCTGAATGTATAAACTGTCAGTCAGTGCTACAGACTGTTGCATGAAGGTTTTTGCTGGAGGCCTTCAAAAGGTACAATATCTCCTGGAGGTATTGTAATGAAACCTGTAATGAGTAGGGATTTGAATAAGGTAACCTCTAAAGTCACTTATAACCTATGATTCTAAGTAGAGATATTTGTGATTCTAATGTCATGGAATGGATTTTCCATATATAGTGAGATGGTTTGTTTCAGTTCTCTAAACCATGGTCTTTCTTCAACATTAAATAGAAAGACAGAATGGAAGGAAATAACTACATTTTACAAATAAATGAAAAGTCTTACTTGTCATAGAGAATGGTAAATTAAGAGCATACTAAACACAACACTTTGGAGCTCTCTCTATAGTGAGTATAGGAGCCTTTTGAGAATACCATAATTTTAGGGGTGGGTAAGGTTTTTTGGGGGTGGGTGGCAGGTAGTCTTTCCATAGTAATGATAAGTTTGTCCAGTGATGCAAGACACTGTAAAGATAAACTCATACACAGTTGGGAAATAAAAAGGATGGTGGCCATGTCTTCGTAGAAAAGAATAGAGGTTTCTTTGGGGCACCACTGCTTCATTTTCCAACATTTGGCTAAAAAGTAGCCAGTGTGTCCACATTCTACATGATCTATTCTATATTGATTTTAAAACAGCATTTGATTCAGTCTCAAGAAGATGATTTGGGAACATTGGCTGCTGTGTTGATCGATCATCATCTTTTCCAATGCATCTATTTTTTATTCTTACAATTCTCAGTAAATTAATAGCAAATATAATTAATAACAAGACTTGGAGAATGTAGAATAAAATTAGCAAATAATGAAGAGTTGTAAATAAAGAGCTGATAGGAAGTCATAACAGATGCATCTTTACTACCCTTTCCCTTATTTTCTGTCCCCCCCCCTCTAAATCATAATAATTTTCTACAAATAAATGTACATATCTGTTTAGCCTTTTAGTCTAGCAGTTCTCATTCTCTTTTATTTATTTAGATGTGGTCATTTTACAAACTTCATCTAGAAGCATATTTTTCTCTTTCCAATATTGATGTAAAAGTTGACACATTTATCTATTCAGTGTAGAGTCAAATATGCTTTATTTCTGTGGAACAATGATTTATTCTGATGCTGGCAAACATTCATTTTAGCAGGTTTCTAATGGTGTGTATGAACAAGTGCCTTTTCATTTTTAATGCTACTTTTCTCTCTCTTGTGTGATGATTTGTTTAGATGAGCCAGGGTTTTCTTTTGTAGCTTTCATTTTGCAGACATATATTTTATAAAAGGGAAAAGAATTGGCCACCACTGCTATTTTCTATATCAATTTTTTCAGTCATACATTATGGCACTTTTAACATTTCAATTGTTGTCATTCTTCGTTTTAAAAATTCAGTCACCTAAAGACAATGTCATCCATTATTGTGTGTGTGTGTATGTGTGCGTATGGATATGTGTGCACATTAAATATAACTGTGTAGCCCTGAATAGCTGTAAGATAATTAAATAGCAATTTAAGACAAATATTGTAGAAGTATGTAATACATGCTCAATTCTATATGCAACTGGGCAGAAAGAGGTTCATGTACATTTATGATAGTTATTTAATCAATTTGGTACACTATATTTCTTCAAGATATATAAATAAATGAGATTTCTAACTTCTCAGCTCTAGGCAATGGCAAACCACATCTTGCCAAGAAACTTCAGGGACTGGTCTAGGCAATTTAGGAGCTGAGGTGGCGCAGTGGTTAGAGTGCAGCACTGCAGGCTACTTCAGCTGACTGCTAGCTGCAGTTCGGCAGTTCAAATCTCACCGGCTCAAGGTTGACTCAGCCTTCCATCCTTCTGAGGTGGGTAAAATGAGGACCCAGATTGTTGGGGGCAATATGCTAATTCTGTAAACCGCTTAGAGAGGGCTGTAAAAGCACTATGAATTGGTATATAAGTCTAACTGCTATTGCTATTGCTAATTGCCAGGAATCAATGCTAACTCAGAAGCACACATATAAAAAGTGATTAGTCAGAGGTTAGTACCATCTAGCTTTAGTAAGATTGACATATCCATGTATGAGCCGCATAGTTATATCATGTATGAGCAGCAGAATCATAGTCAAATGTTTGCATGTGCTAAGCTTATTCAGGAAGTGACACATCGTGGTGACTTTTCCTACCTCTGTCATTTTTCACCCTCTTTTTCTCACAAGGTAGTTGGGACGTACTGGAAAAGCAGTTCAACCAGCTGAATCACATAACCAAGTATTGTAAGCCATGTAGGTTTGAAATATAAAAAATATAAGGAAATCTCTGCTCCATTCTCAGTTGCTGCAACAAGAAAAATCCTACCATTCTCGTTCTTTACAAATGAATAATAATAAAAGGAGAAACAAATAATTTGGTACTGAAAATTATTGACTGTCCCAGGCCTGTGGTGACAAATTTCTGATATAATCAGTTTCACCCTTTCTGATTCTACCTGGGCTACTGTGAAGAGGTTTGTCTTCTGAGTGGCCTGAGGCACAAGAAGACAGATAATCCAAAACCAGATAATCCAAAACCAGATAATCCAATGGGTTAATACAGATACGAGGGAGGGAGGGAGGGAGGGAGGGAGGGAGGAAGGAAGGAAGGAAGGAAGGAAGGAAGGAAGGAAGGAAGGAAGGAAGGAAGGAAGGAAGGCAGGCTTCACATATCATAGCAGAGATAAATCAGGTCAGTCTCCAATCCTGCCAAGGTTGTGAAAGTTCTTTCAGTGAGGAACAGGATATGGAAATGCCCTCTGAAATTGCAAATAATTCTGAATAATCTATTTGACCTTCATGATGCTACAGGAATATTTTGGAAAAGAACTGAGAGTAACAGTTTATTTAAGAGAAAATGTGGTGGTATTTGTAATGTGGTGGAACCATCATTACAAATGTTTGGCAAGGTAGTATGTAATAACAAAATGACCACAGAAATAAGTTTTTACTTTAAATGACAGTGACAAATACAGTTAGTTTCTTCATTTTTAATTTCAGCTGGGCAGGGCTTATGGAAGTAACTGAGACATTTTTTGAGTTCGGTTATTTGGGAACTGGAAATGGTCCTTGGGATTGTTAGCACTTCCACCTGTGTTAAGGACACATGCCCCAATGGCTGGCAAAGGAGGCGGCACATGGATGGGTCCAGTTGTGATTAATAACTCACTGTAGGTGGGAGTGATGCCACCTGCCTCAAAGGAGAAGGTGGCATGCTCCCTTCTTAAAGAGGCCATTTTTGGATCCAACTGTGCTGGATAACTTTTGTCTAGCCTTTGAGAAGATGATTAATGCACAGCTTCAGAAACCCTTTGATGAACTGGATTATCTAGACCTATTCCAGTCAGGTCAGTCATTTGTGGATGGCAGCTGGAGGATTCAAAATGGGGGTGGTGCACCTTGCCTTTTTAATCTCTTGATGGCTTTCAAGATCATTGACCACAATATTCTTCTAGACTCGCTGCAGGGGATGGAGTTGGATGCATTATTTTGAAGTAGTTCTCCTTCCTCTATGGCCAGTTCTGGTTGGTACTGATAAGGGACAGAGGTTGATCCCCACTCTCCTCTAATGTGGAATACCTGACAATTTAACCCTCTCTTCATTCCTCTTTAACATATATATGAGACTGTTGGAGAGGTTATCTGACAGCATGGGATGTGGTTTCATTAGTATATAGTATACATTTCCATACCTTGCTGGCCAGGTGATACTGCTCTGGTATTGACCTAATGCCTGAAAGTTGTAAGAAACCAACTTTGATACAACCCTAGCAATGGATTGATGGAATAGCTACATTAGATGGATGGTCATAAGTAAGATGATAGATGATAGATGATAGATGATAGATAGATAGATAGATAGATAGATAGATGAGGGATGGATAGATGGTGTTCTGACCCGGCCTTCGCAGAAACAGACTCCTCGCAAAGAAAAACCCCTTTATTTACACATTGGGAATTAACTGCATTCACCAACAGAAAGTCCAGGCAAGAGTCCTGCAAGAAGTTAACTGAAACAATAGTCCTTATCAGCTCATTATGATAAATGCAAGGCTGTGAGCTCCCAGCCGGGAGGCTGCAAATTAAGTCAGTTCAAACAGAGAAACAGACAAACCTCAGTTCTGGCAAGGCAGTCTTTGTCATACGAAACACACAAGGAGCAAACTTTCCAGAAATGCGAACGGTTGTCTGCGACAACCAAACCACTCCCCTTTCCTCCTATTTATTCCCCAGCCAGGGAGGGGTCAGTCAGTGTTCACGTTTGTTTTGCTTCCCGAGCCGGCTCATTGTCCTCCATTGTTCACCTCTCCTATCTGCTCTGCGCATATGTGCATCTGGAACAGGCCCCAGCTGTTCCTCCTCCTCACTCATCTCTGACTCCAAAGGCAGCTGTCTCTCTGGCTGGGAAATGCCAGATGGCCCTGGCTCTATCTCTGTGTCCGACACTGAGCATCCATCAGAGCCTTCCCCAGGCTCCAGAACTGGCCCAAGTTCTTCCCAACCTCCTCATCGTCCGAGTCTGCCGCCAGCTCCTCTGGCCGCTGCCGGGCCACAACAGATGGATGGATGGATGGATGGATGGATGGGTAAGTAGATAGATAGATGAATGAATGATCCTTGATTCTGGTAAAACCATTCTCCCGGAGGATAAGTGGTGGCAGCAGCAACTACCAAGCAGCTACATGAACATAAGAAGACAGGAGTGGGATTGAAAAGAGGATTTGTGTGAGAGAAGGAATGAAAGTTCCCACTTTAGATAGATAGATAGATTGATAGATAGATAGATAGATAGATAGATAGATAGATAGATAGATAGAGAGACAGACAGACAGAATAAGAGATTAGATGATAGATAGATAGATAGATGATACAATAGATAGATAGATATAGACAGATAGGAGAGACAGACAGACAGACAGACAGACAGACAGACAGACAGAGACAGAAAGAGAGATGATAGATAGATGATGGAGATACATAAAATTGTTCCAGCCTTGACTCTTGTACGTTTATAACAGTTCACCATGTTGAAACACTATGTACCTAAGTGAAAGAGAAAAAAATTGTTAAGATAGACTACTCACAATTTCATTTCAGTCCTAACCTTTCAATTACTTGATAGCCAGAAACATAAATCTTTGTTTCTGTGATAACTATAACAAATTTAAATTGATAGTTAACAAGCAAAATGTCAGAGTGAATGGATTACAGCATCTATTGGAAGAAAAAAAAGTATGACAAGCCATCTTCCATAACTCCTATTTGTAATTAATGTTAACAGCTAATATAAATGTTAGAAAATCTTAATTTACTACTGGCCAAACTCTATGCTGCTTAAAATAACTTCTCTTCATGCCCCAATTAAATTTTTGGCATACAGAATGATGGTAATGACCTTACAAACAAATTACTTGACCTACATAATTGAAGGTCTTCTTCAAAATTCTGTCAATAATATATTCCATAATTCTTTCAAGAGCATGCCCTTAGTATAATTTCTTATAAATGTAATCTACAATCCACAGAACATTTACTCTAGATCAGGGCTATTTACACCAACGTTACTATTTTATACTGTGTGGGTTGTAAACAGAGTTGTTGGGTTCTACCTTGTCATTATCTGCCTACTTATTAAAGAACAGCCTCTAGCTCACTTTCTACTTTCTCCAGGTACAGCATAGTCATTAACACCACATAATGTGACAGTTTCTGATTTAAAAAACAAAACAAAGGAGAGATGCAATTAATTTCTGTAAATTCAAAAGAATAAAAGGAAAATGGAAAAATACACAGACAATTCTCAGTGAATGTTCATGTAGGTGTATATATATATTTGATAATATAAAAATCCTAGTTCCTTTAATTTTGTGATTGGTATAGCAAGGATGGAGGCAACATCAATTAAAAAAATAAAATAATGTATTGTTTTCTGATATGTTCCAATGCTGATTTATTTAAAACCAAAAAGAGAGGAGGGGTAAATGTAATCTTCTTGCACATTCCCATACATACAGTTGTTTAAGTTTGGGGAAAACACTTTTGTCATTGTCATGAATTTCCAGAAAAGGCAGAAGGCCATCTAGCTTCCAGGGTTGCCGTCTCATGACAGTTTCTCATTGAAAGATAATCAAACAGGATTGTTCTTCCACTGCATAAATCTAATTACTTCTGAAACGACCAACATTCAATTTTGGCAATCATCTGAATGAAGATGGCTGGAACCCCAAGGTGGTCCTTCAACAAAGAAATGTTTCTTAAAAGTGTGATGAATGATGAGGTGGCAATGAATTGTTGCACTTTTCATATGTGGTTGATGGAGAGGTTCTAGGTTTGATTCCCTATTCCTCACAATCTCACTAGAATTTTAAACTAATCCAGACAATCCATTAATCAAATGTTGCCAATCTATTATCTATGATTGATTTTTGCAAAGTCATTGTCAAATGGCAATAGATGCAGTGTTAGTTTTCTTAACCTCTATTACAATTCTTTAAAAAGTTTTGAAAATAATGAAAGTGATTGCAAACTACTCATATAAAGAAAACAGCTTTACAAATTCTTTTTATTAGCATGAAACAAAAAAAATTATTTGCACACACTTTTTTAAAAAAATCAATTCTTGGTTTAACACAATAGTGATAACTGAAATAATTATTTTCTAGAATGCTCTAAAGTAAACTTTTTTCTTACCAAACTCTCTTAAATATATTACTACAGCACAACTAAATTGCTTGCTTATAAAGTGGTTCATATTAACTCTCAGATCATCTGCTTACATTTATTTTAGTACTATAATATTTTGATTTATGATAAAAAAATAGAAGTCTATATTATTTTAGAACGAATTGTATAAATCAAACAACAAGTACCGTGTTTCCCCGAAAATACAACATGTCCTAAAAATAAGGAGAAGCCTGATTTTTGGGGTGGGCGTAAATATATATACCCTCCCCTGAAAATAAGCCCTAGTGAAGGGGTGGGCATGGCCAGCACAGGAGGCAGCCCTTCCCTTCCCCGGTCAGCTAATGGCAGCTGGGACCCGCAGATCAGCTGAGCTGATTGGGAGCTGCCTCTCATTCTATCTCATTCTATCTCTCCCCAGCGTTCTTGGTGCTCACCTGCCTCCCATCCATCCAACCCCCTCGCCTGCAAACTCCTGCCCCACTCACAAGAGAGCAGCTGCCCGGCACCTCTTGCCACGTGGTGCCCACCCAGCGGATGACCCCCCCCTCTGGCTGGGCAGAGCACCACTCACCAACTGAGCAGTATCCCAGGATCACGATGTGGGCGAAGCCAGTAGCACGAGGTCCTTGAGGAGTCCGCGCCACCACCGCCGCCATCCCAGCACTGAGGATGGCTTCCTCTGCAGCTTCCAACCCCCGGCTGGAAGCCTCTGGAAGCAGAAAAAAGGCCGGTCGAGACAGCCGCCTGCTGCCAAGTCTTTTGGGAGCTGGGACAGCCGCATGGAGCTGGAACCATAGAGCAGGAAGCACACTCCCAGAGCAGCTGCTGACAGAAGACTCGGCAGTAGGCGGCTGGCCCGACCGGCCTCTTCTCTGCTTCCAGTGGCTTCCAGCCGGGGTTTGGAAGCTGCAGAGGAAGCCATCCTCAGTGCTGGGATGGCAGTGGCATGGACTCCCCATGCGGGGCTGCGGCTCCCTTCGCCGCCGCTCTGCCCTGGCTGCCGGAAGACTCTCCGACCGGCCTTTCTCCGTTTCCAGCAGCTTCCAGCCAGGTGCTCACCGGCTTCACCCACATCAATGTGGTGAGGCCTGGGAGGCGCGCAAGCGGGGGGGCAGGCGCTCGCGCGGCTTGGTGCCTTCAGGCCACTTGCGTTCCACCACCACCCATGGGAGGGGCGGGGCTTGATGGTGGCACATGGAGGGGGCCTCTCTCTGCTGGACTCCCGGCTGTGAGTGCACAGGCTGCCCGGTGGGCACCATGTGGCAAGAGGTGCCGGCCGGCTGCGCTCTTCTGAGCAGGTGACCACACTCTGCGCCTCTTGCACCCCCAAAATAATAAAAAACCCCGATAAAAAGGCCAAGCCCTTATTTGGGGGGTCAAAAGAAAATAAGACCCTGTCTTATTTTCAGGGAAACACGGTAGTGTACATTCAACTTACTAAACATGCTGAATTAGAAATATTTTATAATGCCTTATAAACCCATAACTAAATCTTATGGGTATGTTTTTAATAATGATGGAAGCAAGACTTAGATTATTTATGAACATTATTTAACTATATATACCTTCTCAGCTCTTAAACTTTAGCACACATATCATTATCAAGGCAAAAAAGAAAGATTTTCAGAATATTTAGAGACAATCCCAATATTTGCAGAATGGCGATGATAAAAACAGCTCATGAAAATGGAGCATGTTCAAAGCCTAGTACATGACATAAAACTTAGGGATGGACTTTTTATTTTTGCAGCTGAATAGGGGCACCTCCATAGTTATATCCTTCTGATCGCACTGTATGAATAATTTATTTTCCCATGCTTTAAAAAAAAATAAGCTAATGTTTTTTCTTAACTGTGTTAGCTCAGTGGGAAATCCTCTTCAAATTAAAATAATAGAAAACCATAGAGTATATCTTTTTTATCTCATAAGTTTTAATCATGTTTTATCAATGTATAAAATACAAGGAAAAATAAAAATAGGAAATTAAGGGAAGGAAAAAGAGAGGAGAAAAGAAAATATGAGGTGCAAGGGACGAAAGAAAAAAGTGTTGACTTCCAACTCTTTTTAACACAGTACAAGATAACGTTACAGCATCAACTTTCTACTTTTACACATTAATATATAACTAGCCATTTCTATAGCAACAGATCTATCTAGATGGCAAGACCAAAGTCAAAATTTCATTTTTTTATCACAAGCACAAAATCCAGAAGTGATATCAAAATAAAAACATAATTAAATATATTCTCCTCTTTGAATAAAACAATCAATTTAAGCATTTCTGCTTTATCTTCCTTGCTGTAGTAATATGTATTTCTATTTGCACTTAATAATCTTTATAAACTATCACCATTTATATTAACAAAATTCACTGTATTCTTTCAATTCTTTAACTTTAAAGGGAAAAATACTTTTTAAATCCATTTTAAAACACTGAACTTTTTTTTTAAAAACATTTCTAAAATCAAAACATTCTAATACATCTTTTTTAAACTTTGTTTTAACATACATACTTTAAAGTTCACTTTCAGACCAATAAAATTCCAATTAACTCCAATTAACTCATTAAATTTAGATCACTCCCTCCAGGTTACGCTCATAGAATAATTTTTTCTTCTTGCATATATTCTTTTTAAAACTTTTCTTTAAACTATTATCCCTATCACCCATCTCCTCCCACTTATGACTGTATGACTGTAACTTGTTGCTTGTATCCTTACGATTTATATTAATATTGATTGTTTCCTGATTGCTTATTTGTACCCTATGACAATCATTAAGTGTTGTACCTCATGATTCTTGACGAATGTATCTTGTCTTTTTATGTACACTGAGAGCATATGCACCAAAGACAAATTCCTTGTGTGTCCAATCACACTTGGCCAATAAAGAATTCTATTCTATTCTATTCTATTCTATTCTATTCTATTCTATTCTATTCTATTCTATTCTATTCTATTCTATTCTATTCTATTCTATTCTATTCTATTCTATTCTATTCTATTCTATTCTAATACATATTTTTCTTTAACTTTCTCTTAACACATACTGTATACACTCAAATACATTTTCAATAATATTTTACAAACTTTAGGAATTACTTAAGCATTATATATAAAGGAACCCCCCCCCAAACTTTAGATTAAGACGTTCTTTCAATTACAAATATAAGACCGATAAAAAGCCTGGAGGAACGTTGTCCATGGGGTGGTGATGGGTCGGACACGACTTCGCGACTAACAACAACAAATTCCAATTGACTCATTAAGTTTAAGTCATTCCTTCCAGCTTATCTTCATGAAATAAAATCTTTTTCTTCTCTAGAATGTTTGTCAAGTAGTTATAAGCTTCTCTTTTTCTCAAGGATTTCTCAACTCTGTCCATGAAGAAAAAGTTCCAAACTTGTCCTTTTAAAAGTTGCAGATTTTCTTGGAGCCCTTTTTCAATTGTGTTGGGAGGTTTATATTTAAACCATCATAATAAAAATTGGTGTCAGGTTTATATTCCAAAATTGCAATTGACTCCTCTGAATTGTCAGCTACTTGTGAAATTGCCTTGGTGGTTTGGTAACTTCCTATACATATTTGAATCTCTGAAGTAGTTTGACAAGTTTTTTTAAACATCCTTGGAGCATAGCTGATCTATGAACTGATGGATTTTATTTAAAGTTTTTTCAAATACATCTCTAATAATTTGCTCCTCCATCTTCTTAACTCACTCTTTAGTTGAAGGGTAGCTTTTCTGTAAGTCACTTAAGAACTGCTGGCCAATCAGGAATCATAAAAATCAGAACATTTTAGCCACCCACAGCAAAGCAGACCAAGCTACAAATTACTAAAAATAATAAACTAGAACCACAACTTTCTGCCCTTATATTTCTCCATCATTTTTTTTAAAGATAGTCCACACTTCCTTATTTTAGCTTGCCTTCAGCTTCTTTCTTCCTTGTTGTTTAACAACGAAGAAACCCCCAAAATGGCACAGATCTTCAAAAAGCAATAATAGACTGTGACTAAAGACAGCCTCTTTTAGCTTAATAAAAATTAATAGTCCTTAAAAATGATTAACTTAAAAGGCATAACTTACTGTCCATTTGAAAAAATAAATTCCAAAATGGCTGCTTCTTCAACAATGAACTCATTGCACACACCCCAGCTGTCAGCATGTCAAAGCCCAGCTCCTGAAACTACTTGCAGACCTTTGTTATATGGAATGAACTTGTGGGATAATTCTAGGACTTTACCTAACCCAGGAGAGTTATATAAACCAAAGGAATGCCAGTTCCTTGTGGTAGTAAGTTGAAAAAGCTGCAGTCCAGGGAAAAACCGTCCAGGGATCCTTCCCTGGGCATGCCATCAGTTGGCCATCTTTTCACTGAGAGTGTAACCATAGACCCATAGAACCCATCAGTTCATTATAACAAGTACAAATCCTCTTTGCATCCAATAGCAAACATGCCAAACCTTAGCATTTTGTGGATTTAGTTTTTTAGGGATGGAAAAAGTTGACAGCAGATTAAAATCATACCTGCTGCCATTTATTTAAATGATAAGGCCTGAAAAAAAGACATCTACCCCTTTAAATCTAACCAAAAAGTCCCTTTCTAAAAGTGATAGGTGAAGCCAGACATTAGATCAACTCAAACACATCTGGTACAGTTCTTTCCTAGCTACTATTGATTCAGACTGGATGTTCCTCCTATTCTCTTCTCTCTAATTCTGGCAGTGGTCTTATAAGAAA
This sequence comes from Thermophis baileyi, assembly GCA_003457575.1. Lineage (NCBI taxonomy): Eukaryota > Metazoa > Chordata > Lepidosauria > Squamata > Dipsadidae > Thermophis > Thermophis baileyi. Next base: position 824,682 of record QLTV01000229.1, read on the forward strand.
AATATGGAAATACATACCGGTAGAGGCCAGGTATTTTCATGGCTGAAATCAACAAGATGAAGTTGGTTTACCACTATAGAGACTTTGAAACAACAAACAACAAATACAAACAGCAATACAAGAATGCCTTTTTCTTAGATCACACACTCAAGTACATAGAGATATTGAAACTTAAAAAAAAACTCTTTATGTTCTATAGTTATCTATTTTCCAACAGGAAATAATATAAGGGTAAAGTGATTCCACAAGTGACTTCAACAAGTTTTCAAAATAGAAGCAATTTTTTCAAAGAAAATTTTTGTTTACCCATGTTAGACATAAGGGTAACAAGTCAAGGACCACAAAGCAGTTTTAAATATCTACTGTATCTATTCACTACTAACAGCAGGAAAGCACTTAGAGTTCTAGCAAGAAGAGTAAACAAACACCCAGCATACAGTGTATCCCATGATTAAATAAAGCAAGGAAATGAAGCTGCATGACCACTTTGCAATGGCATTATAAATCTACAAACTATTATCATGCAACTGCTTTGTAATATCAAAGCTTTGTCATATCAAATGTGTGTTTGTATTCTCTTATAGCACAATGTGGTAAGCATAGAGTAACAACTGAAAAAAAAGAATAACAAAAAGTATACTGAATAGAAGTACACTAAAAAGGGAAAAGAAAAAGGAAATCTATTATACTTTTGAAAAGAAAAATAGTGTTTAATGTCTAGCACAAAATGCAAAATTGTTATATTATTTATAGCTCTTTGATTATTGGCTACATATAGATCTCTTCTCTTGGTAATCTTCTTCGGGGTTATACTTTAGTTTTTCCACTCAAATGTCATCCTCTAGTAACCACCATGTCCAGATGGTCTCAGATTTGATCTGTTCCAGCTAGGTTGAGGAGGAGGAGGAGGAGGAGGAAAAATATTTTGGGGTATAAGATTCTCAGCTCTCGCAATAGCTTATGATCTTTAGAATCTTATAAGATTTTATGATTCTCAAAATATTTTCTTCACCTTTAAAAATTTGTATTGTTTGATTTAGAATGTTCTGCAAATACTATTTGGATGTAAAAACTGATGTAGTATGTACAATAACATATTTTTCTTAATTTTTTTTTTATCTTCTGAATTCCTGACCAGCCTCTTTTTCACAGATACTTGTTTAAGTGATTTATAAGGTCTTTACTATTTTTTCCTTAACCCTTTCAATCTCTCTGTATATTGGTTTAAACCAATTCAACAGTTGGTTTTAGTTCTTCAAGTAGGCCAAGTCAGAAAAAAAACCAAAAGTACTGTTAGAACTCTACTGTTGTAGAATTATAGTAACAGAATGTTGAAAGTCTGATTTTCCATTCTCTCCTCTTCTTCTAAAGAGAATCAAGGTGAAGCTATTTGATTTTTTCTCACCTTCTCTTCTTTTCCAGAATTAATGTTTACTTAACCACTTTTTCATTTCTTCAACAAGATTAACTCCATAATTCTTTACAATCAGAATGTTTTATTTATTTATTTATTTATTTATTTATTTATT
>QLTV01000229.1:848232-862127 GCA_003457575.1 Thermophis baileyi
GAGGAAGGAAGGAAGGAAGGAAGGAAGGAAGGAAGGAAGGAAGGAAGGAAGGAAGGAAGGAAGGAAGGAAGGAAGGATTTCCAATGCTTCTTACCAGATTCCCAAAAATAAAGTCAGTGGGGAAGCCAGCAGGAAGCACAAAATCACCCTTGCTCCCATTGCTTTTTTGCCCACCTTTGGTCATACTGTTTTTATCTTAGGAGCCGCGGTGGCGCAGTGGTTAGAGTGCAGTATTGCAGGCTACTTCTGCTGATCACCGGCTGCCAGCAGTTTGGCAGATCAAATCTCACCAGGCTCAAGGTTGACTCAGCCTTCCATCCTTCCGAGGTGGGTAAAATGAGGACCCAGATTGTTGGGGGCAATATGCTGACTCTGTGAACCGCTTAGAGAGTGCTGTAAAGCACTGTAAAGCGGTATATAAATCTAAGTGCTATTGCTAGTGCTATTGCTATCTTTAAGTATAGAACTATCAGTAAAGGAGAATATTTGTAGCTCAGGATTGAAATGAGGGGGGACTGTGGTGCTCTCTGAGCTTGGTTGTTTTCTTGCAGATGTTTTATTACCCAAATTAGGTAACATCATCAGCACTGATGATGTTACCTAATTTGGGTCATAAAATATCTGCAAGAAAACAACCAAGCTCAGAGAGTACCAGGACCCCTTAGGATAGAAATATCTCTGAAACAATGACCGACTGGGACTTGGGTTGTCTAGTACACATTAAATGTTATTTAATTATCAATTACTTTCCAATGAAGATGTGTGTATGAATTATATGAGAACATAGATATTGAATTCTTGTTTTTTTAAAATTGTGACAAATGTATTTAACAATGTGACAGCAAATGCTGATATTTAAATAAAAGTGAATTAGCCTCTTTAAAACATCTGTGTTGATATATTATAATTCAGAGCTGTCAACATTTTGCTCTCCTTACAGACATTCCTAATTTAGCTCAGGATGACTTTAATTCAAACAGATGCTAGAAGCAGTTTTACATATGAAGAAAAAGAAAACACTTCCCAGCTGTGTTAAACTTTTAATCACCAAAATATGCTGTTTTAATCTGGAATGGAATCAGTGCTGAGCTTAAAATCAGCAATTTAAAAACATCACTGCTAGATAGGTCTTAGCAGAGGTAGGAAATCTTATCTTCCATAAGATCTGCTTCATTCTACTCTTCCTGTACATAAGATCCTCATCCTTGGATTATACATACACCTTTCTCTCTTTTCTAATTGCTAATTGCATAGGAATAGTATGACTTGATGGGTCATGCACCCTACTGATAATTCAAATAGCATCCATGAGTTCCATTCTTGGCCCTCTTGTTTAGAAAAGGACATAGGGGGCACAATGTGGTACTCTTTGTCTACAACTCCAAGCAGCTACAGCTAGTATCATTAAGGTAAAATAAACAGAATTCAGCCATTTCTCTGGAATGTCCACAACATCAGTTTTCATGAACTCTATTTTATCAGGAAAGTATAAGATATACCCAAGAATTAAGTGTATACATCAGGGGCCCCATCTAGTTCATTATTATGGCAAAGGTGAAACTAGTTTGGATGGTAGAGTACACTATAAAAATGAAATCTTATACATTTGGAACTGCTCATTTCCTCCATTTCCAGAAAGAACACAGCCAGCTAACAACTGGATATGTCCCAAGATAAGTAATACTGCAACAGTTATACCTAGTTTGATAAGATTTATCTGCCATAAAATTAAAAAATCCAAGAGATTTGCTGCAGTGCAAGGGCAAAACTCTGGCTTGGAATATCACTCCAATAATCTTTCTGCATCCTTATCTTCAGCTATTAACCTACTACTGGCCTTGGTGCATACTTTATTTGCTATTCTATGTGTGTGTAGGTTTATGAAATAAAATTTCATACACACACATAAACACACACACACACACACACACACACACACACACACACACACACTTCATGTTATTTCCAAAAGACACATTTCATGTTATTCCCAATGGCTCAGTGCTACAGTACTGAGATTAGGTTTTTATATGCAAATTAATTTAGGTGGATGAGATGGAAGGGGGGGAAATCCTTTTTCTGAAAATAAGTTAAGAAAATCTGGTTCAGATGCATTGTTCAGTAAGATAATCATAACAAATACAGTTGATATTTTACATATGAAATTATCATAGTATTCATTTACCAGATTACCGTAAACACAACTCATACACTTTGATAAATTATATGCTTAAAAGTCCCCTTTTAAATGAAAATTAAGTGAACCTACTGCTTCTTGTTTAAAATAAATAAAATAAAATAAAGTAGTTGATACAGTTGAAAACAACCATCAGTAAGGTTACTGTATGGAATAGTTTATTCTCTTCCACTGGATGTTTTCAAACAGAGGCTGAATAGTCATCTATCAGGGATCGTATAATGAATCCTGCAGTTTTGTAGAGAGTTGGACTTGATGATTTCCCAGGTCCCTTGCAACTCTATGATTCTATAATTCTATGAGTCAGTTACGGTTACGAAGGGTGCACTCTTAGAGGACCTGAAATAGGAGATAATTTGTAGGGCTCTTTGGGAGTTCAAAAATATGGAATTAAGACACAGGCAATCACATAACTTTAGCTTATTTTTTAGTATTTTCTATGGAGTGTTTTTTTTATTTAAAAGTAAACATAAAACAGATATATAACTTATAAATGGTTTATTTTTCTTTTAATAAAAGAGAAGGCTTTATTGTGGGAAAAGGGGTCTTGATTCATAATATAAAATCAAACTGTATGGCTGCTGGTAAAAATCAATTGCCTTGAAATGTTCTTACTGTCAAAGCCATGTTTTTATTAAGAGCATTAAGATAATATTAGACTTATAGGGTCTTTATGTAACAGCTGTTTAAAAACTATGAGATCTTGAGGTTGCTCCATTGTTGCTGTTAGCATCTAATCTCTTGAATGATTTTTAAATTGTTTAATGACTGCTTTTTATGTTTATCACTTTGTTGTAGACTGCCCTAAGTCATTTTTTGTGAGATGCAGCCTTATAATTTGATTATAAGACTGCATCTCACAAAGTTAATTAAACAAATAATATTTGTAAGAGATTAAAGTTTTTATTGAAAAGTATCAAATATCCCTGTTTTTTATTTTCATTTTGCCATGAGGAAAATAGACATTAGAAAATGTATCTCAGCACATGAGTATAGACTCATTTGCTGACAAGTGTAAATGATCATTAAATGATCACTTGAGTTTGAGTGATATAAATATGATTCATTGATATTGATTTATTGATCAATAAGAGTTTTTATTCATGGAATTTCAAAAGACTAGTCTTTAATTTTGAGAGCAAAATAAATACTACATTAAAAGAAGAAAGGTTTTCAGTTTATCAGAGATTTCTTTGGGCAACCATGCTGGTTTCTTTTGAGTTCTCTTATTTTTCTTCTTCATTGGAATTGTGCTAGACTGGGCTTTTATAATCTCACTTTTCAAAATTTCCCAAGCTTCTTGAAGTTTCTCATCCATGGAATCTTTTCCAAGCTCTCTCTAAGTTTATTGAAATCAGCTCTCTTAAAGTCCAAGATTCTAGTTTGACTTTGTTCTATTGTTTGTGCTTGCATAATGTTGAATTCCAATATTGCATGATCACTCCTCACCCTCCCGCCAAGGTTCCTGTAACTTCAATGTCGTCTATCATTTCATATCTGTTAGTGAGAATTAAGTATGGGTCACCCTCTAGTATCCTTCTCTACTTTTTGGGAGACAAAGTTGTCTACTAGGTTTGTCAGCAATCTTTGATCTTCCATTAGGTGCAGAGTTTGTTTCCCAGTCAATGTCAGGATAGTTAAAGTCCCCCCATTACTATTGTGGTGTGGTTCCTACATACCTTAATTAACTGACTATCAAAAAGTTCATCTATTTCCTCTGTTTGGTTGGGTGGCCTGTGACATGGGAATGTCATTCTTTTTTCCCAAATGCATTCAAGACAGTTTTCATCATTGTTCTGCTTATTATAGCACCGTGATGGTGAACCTATGGCACGCGTGCCGGAAGTGGCATGCAGAGCCATCTCTCCGGGCACGCAAGCCATCACCCATTGCTCTACCAGGTTCCGGCACACCGGCCAGCTGGTCTTCACACACGTGGGAGTGTTGGAAACTGGAAGAGCAGCCGCCCGGTGTGCATGCGCGTGCTGGGAAATTGTCTTCCGGTTTCCGGCACGTGCATGCACGCCGGCCACCTGGTCTTCCAGTTTCTGGTGCACATGCGTGCGCAAAGACCAGCTGGTCGGTGCGCATGCGCATGCCAGAAACCAGAAGATCATCTTCCTGGCACACGCATGCACCCCGGGCAGCTGCTCTTCCAGCGCTCCCACGTGCATGAAGAGCAACTAGCCAGTGCGCCAGAACCCGGAAGAGCAAGGGGCGATGGCTCACATGCCCAAAGATGTGGAGAGGGGATCCCGGTGGTCGCTTCCTAGGGGAGCAGAGCTGTCGGCCAGGACGGGTGGGCTGGGGCTTCCCTCCCTCCCTGCCCGAGTGGGCTTTTTGCGCGGCCCCAGCCCTCCAGCCCACAGCACCAATGCACATCTGTGGTCCGCAGCGCCTGGCCAGCTTGGGTGCACGGGGCAGTGGGGCAGCGTTTGCTGGCTGGGCAGTCAGCCACCCCGCCCGCTGCTCCTGCTGCCACTGGGGGGGAGAAGCATGGGGGAGGCGGTGGTTATCACACTGTCACTTCCGGCTGGGATGCTAGAGGAGGAGGAGCCGCTGTCAGGAAGGAGAGCTACCCCAGGAGGGCCGGAGGAGAGCGCAGCTCCTCACGCATAGAGGCGCCACCGAGGGCCTGGCTCGCCGGTGGGGGAGTGGCTGCGGGGGCTGGCTGGTTGCTCCTGCCCCTCACCCTGCGGCTGCCGCTGCTGCTGCTGCTCTTCTGGGGTGGCAGGGCTACTCAAGAGCTGAGTCCACGCGGGAGGAACATCTGTCGGGAAGCGGTTGCGCTCCCTTGGCAGAAGTGGTGGGAGGGGGGCTCCACTGGCTTGTTCTCGGTGGCGGGCTGGGGGGCACTTCATTGACACTCTTCCGGTTTCCAGTGCATGCATGCGCACTGGCCAGCTTGTCTTAACACGTGCATGTGTGCCAGAAACCAGAAGACCAGGTGGCCGGCACGCATGCTCTTCTGGTTTCAGCATGCGGGTGTGCGTGCTCCCATTTCAGCACTAGGTGCTGAAAAGGTTTGCCAACACTGTTATGGTACAACTCCATCTCCTCTTTTATTAAGTCTGTTTTTTATAAACAATTTAAATATCTCTAGATGTATATTCATTTATCAGTTTCATCCCACTAAGTTTCTGTAATGGCAACAATATCATATCTGCCCTCGTGTACTTGGATTTCTAGTTCATCCTGTTTATTCCTCATACTTTAGACATTTGAGTTCCTTTTGACTGAGCCTGTGTTTGTTTTCTGCATAACCTGTTTTGTGTCTGAGTTCCCCTTCTTCCTTACCATCTGTTTGATTAATGCCCATGGTATGGTACACACTATCAAAAGCTTGATTTTTCTTAACAGCAACTTCAATATTCTTAACCGCACATTCCAAAGGCAACACCGGAACCAATGAATTAAGATTACAAGTAACATTTCAGGCTAGACATCAGGATAAATTTCTTGAAGGTCAGTCACTAGAACATGCTACTGCATGATTTGTTGAGTTATCCTTCACTAGAGGTCTTCAAACAGAGGCTTGATGGTCATTTGTGAGAGATACTATAAACTAAGCAGGGGATTCTACTGATGATTTCTATAGTTTTTTTTAGTAGTGAACTTGGCGCAGTGGTTAGAGTGCAGTACTGCAGGCTACTTCAGCTGACTGCTAGCTGCAGTTCGGCGGTTCAAATCTCACCGGCTCAAGGTTGACTCAGCCTTCCATCCTTCTGAGGTGGGTAAAATGAGGACCCAGATTGTTGGGGGCAATATGCTGACTCTGTAAACCGGTTAGAGAGGGCTGTAAAGCACTGTAAAGCGGTATATAAGTCTAAGTGCTATTGCTATTTATGTTCAAATGATTGATAATGATACAGCAAGCAGGAATATTACTAACACAATCAGCTTCATAATCAAAAAAGAAATATTAGTACCAGCAGCATCCTTGTTTCCAAGGCTTTCTTTAAGCCCACCTAGGTCTCATTGCTATAATGTTGTAATCTAGTGCTTCCCATGGGAATCAAAAACAGCCTGAAAGCAGATCTGACAAGTACCAAAACAGGGAACAGGTGGAAATTGTCACTTTGATCAAGCAAATTATTCAGGATGGCAAACCTGAATATGATAAATATTAAAAGTTCAGATGAGTTAGATAAATAGGTAGTGAAATAACTGATATATTTTAGTGTAAGCAGGTTTACATAAAGTGATGGAGATTAGAATGAAAAATCCCAACTTCTTAGGAAAATAGACAAAAAAGTAACTGTTGGTGATACTGGAAAAAGATGACTTAAGAAAAAATGAACTTACTGTTTAGGGCTGGACAAAAAAAGAAGTCAGTAATAATATAAGTAGATTTCCAAGGGTATCATACAAATTCATAGAGGAATGAATTCTTCCTTTTAAATCCTAAACATTTTAGGATAAATAGAAAGGTAATCATTATACAAACAATGGATGAAAGCTGTTGCCTTTGTGCTTTTCCCAAATCTTGTAGTTTGAACATTGCTGAAAACAATATGTAGAACTCAATTAGAGATGAGCAACTTCTGTCCTTGCAAGGACTGAATTTTCTCACAGATAATCTGATGGGAGCCAGTAGCCACTGGTGGATAGAGCTGAAGCGAGAATTGGCCAAAAATTAGCAGTACAATCCATGTTCTCTTTTTTACACATTTCTCCTTTTTTCTTCCAAGCTGTAGAGTTCCTAACTTCGACAGGCTCCTGATGTATCAGGTCTTTTTTTTAAGAATATGATTTTACTGACGTAAATGTAATGCACCTACTTTTATCCATTTTGAACAATGTTTGCTAATTACACTACGTACGAGGAGGAGTAAAAGCTTATTCAAAAAAGTAGATTTTTACATGTTCCATATCAATAATGAATATGAGGCATCATATTTAAAATACTAAGGACATTTGATCCTAAATATGCTTACTTGAAAGTATCAAGTAATACTTATTATAAGAAATATATTTCAAAGAATGCTCACAATTCAAAAAAATCTAGATAACCTTGGGGATTGAACGACTGTTGCCAGCCAATGATTAGAAGAAAAGTACAACAGCAAGTACTTGTTCCTGGATAAGAATAGCAAGTTGGATCAGACAGGCCTATGTAATAAGAGTGAAGAGATGGAACACATGACATTGGTTAGCCAAATTGTCTATAGAGTGTAAATAAAATCTGAATTGTGGGAAGAAGTATTGCAGGGATTTTTAGATATGTGTTCGCCTGACTTGGCACGTCATTCCACAGCCTTCATGGTTGAGCAGATAAAGCTGATGGTAGATGGTTAAGATAGAACAAAGATCTACCAGAATGGTGTCTGTCTTGCTGCCCTTCAACTTTCTTGAACTGGTCAGTCTTTGGACAGATATTGAAATGTCAGCTGTTGGCTTTACTTAGGAAAAATCCATGCAAATTGTAACCCTGTGAAGACTGTGAACTTTACAGTCTCTATATTTGGGGAACAGGTCAAATTAAGATTATGTAGGTATATGGAATTCTATGTTTGTGGAATGCCAGGAGAAAGATTACATCCTGTTTGCCATATTGCAATGTGCTCCATGTTGGGCTGTAGCTGAATGTTAGTTGGACCATTGGGCCAATTTTTTTCTGGAAGACCATTAACTAAGGCTAATTACTGGAAACAGTTTGTTTCTTATGAGAACTTCACATGCTGAAAGTAGAGTTTTAGTCTTAATTCAAGGTATTATTATATGACATACAATACGTGGCTAGATTATATGAAATACTATAAGAGCCTCTGGAGAGATAGTTATCTTTGTTCTGGCCTATTTTGCAGCAACATGAGAAAGGTCTTTGTAGAAGCTTCTCCCAAGTTAATTCCATCTCTATTGTCTGTCCTGTGCTAGGTAAAGATATTTTTCTTCGAAACTGACTTGCAGGTGAAGTAGATTTTACTCTTTTAGGCATTTTCATAGCTTAGTTATTGATTATTTTAAAACTTTATTTCCCTTTTTATTGTCTCTGTCTGAGTTATTCTTTGTGTCTCCACTAATGTTATTATTTTACCAGAACTTATTGGTAATAGCTGAAATACCACTTTTAGTAGAATATTCCAAATGATATAAATATATAATAATTGATTAGGTATAAAATCAAAATGAGGTTTAATGTTTGTCTGTTTTAGGTCTATAATCAGATCTTGCAACCTGATGCCTTCCAAATGTCAACACCAATAATGCCCCAGCAACCATTAAATGTATGTCTGCTAATAAAACAAAAGCACTGAACAAAATGCAGCTGAATATCTCATATTTTCTCCTTCTCCACTGTTGCTAACATAATGTTTCTGTTCACTGATGAGTAATATCATAATGCAGAATTATTTAGAAATGAGATGATCAAAAGAACAAATTAATGTAAGGATCTGACTCAGTTCTTAGAAAAATTGAGGATTTAGCAGTTTCTGTTCTGATAGCAACTATATATTTAGTGTCACATCAACACAAAGTGATTTATATTCAACGTCTTTGCAGAGATGACCTGTTTGCAAATATCCCTAATTCACTTTGGGATTTTAAAAAATAATAATAATTTGCCAATGGCATTTTACATCCCCAGGTGTATATTTTGGAAGAATGGGAGAAAAAAACTGGAAAGGCAGATAACAACAGAACTGTCACTGAAATACTGGTTGAAATGCTCATACTAGGCCGATAACATCGCTCACGTATCAGAGGGAAAGAGCAAAAGAAGTACCTAGACATTTTCTTTATGCACTGTAATGTGCAAGAGAGAGATAAGCTACATAGGGAACCCTTGGATACTTTGCGAATACTCTTTATAAATGTTATTCTATTGTGCCAAGACCTAAAAGGTATTTATGAAGATCAGGACTGGTCAAGAGACCAGTCAATCAAGCTGTCCCTGGAGACAAGCCACATGAAAGAGACAAGAACAATGTTTGAATCCTCGCCTAGGCTTCCTGAACAAAGTAGCATAAAAAGATCAAGGATAGGATCTGGCCAACATATGGCTGCACAATGTAAGAAAAAGCCAATGGGCATCAACAGAAAAAATACATTCAACTTTTTGTATGTGAACAGCCTTCTGGTGGTGTTTTTTTTTTTTTATGAGAACTGATACTTTTGTACTCTTAGCTCTTTCTTTGATCTTTTTTCCTCTTTTTCTTGCTTTATATTAATTTCAATTCATTTTTACCTTCTTTTTAAAAAGTTTTAATAAAATTATATTTAGAAAAGAAAGTCTGCTGAGATGTTGTTGCCCAACACTTTAAAAAAACTGCAAGATGGCTAAGAAAGAGAACTTTCCACTAAGGCTAAAGAAAGAACATTATGTTATTTCAACGAATATCCCACTAAAGTCAAAAGGATGTTTGAAAGGCACTGCATTTTGCTTCATTCGTTTCATTATTTTATTTTTTTCCAAATGACTCTAATTTACATATCTTGTCGGTGTGTGTGCAGTTTCATCTCATGGACTAATCAAGGAGGGTGCATATGTGTTGACTCTGTGTGTTTGTGTTTGTGTGTTTGCCTAATATTTTGGTTCATGTATATATCTAGTGGGAAAGAGAGAAAATTGTATGTGCTCCATTCTGGATTGAATGACTAGAGTGAGTAGACAGCAGCATTTAAAGACAAGTACTTCTCTTGTATGATTTTCATTATGAAGGAAAGGAGGAGGAAGAGGAGGAGGAGGAGGAGGAGGAGGAGGAGGAGGAGGAGGGAGGAGGAGGAAGAAGAGGAGGAGGAGGAAGAGGGGGCGGAAGAGGGGGGAGGGGGAGGAGAGGATGTCATATACAGTATAAATAAAAAAGAGTACAAGAGTAAGCGTTAGCCCAATCACCGAGTCATAGAATCAAAAGGTTGGAAGGGACGTTGGAGGCAATCCTGTTCGATTCACTTCCCAGCATAGGAATCCCTAATTTCTGAGTATTTTTTTCTCCAAGATGAACATACCCAATGACCCCAGCCATTGCCTCCAAGACTTTGTATCATCCTATTTACTCTCCTTTAGAAACACCCCTGTTTGTCAGCATCCCTCAGTCATACCCAAGAAAACACATTCTCAGAATGAAAATGATAGCTCATTTTGTGGAGCCTGTGATCTGCAGGCATTGTTCAGCTGAAACACTTGTAGCTCCATGCAGCATGGCTAATGAGGAAGTATGTTGTTTCCTTCATAAGTCTTCATTAAGCTCTACTCAGAGGCTCTTTAGATATAATGCTTACTGACAGACTTCTTTACTGTATACTACACATCCATCTGTGTAGTTTTCTGGACACAAACTCTTTTCTATGTTGTTACTTTCTAGCTACCAGCTAAAAACAACTTTGTTTCCTGACTTTTAAGTGTTAGTACAGTATATTTGCTATCTTCTGTATTTATTGTTTTTATTATTCTCATACACCAACTCTTACTAAGCCTCTTGCTTTTATGACTGCTGTTTTGTTGTTTAATTTTCAACTTATCATGCTCAAGAAAGTCCAATTGCCTTTTGAAAAGCACCTTTGGGACAGCCATGACCTGGATAATTGAGAATCTCCATAGACGTTTATCATGCTACCATGCTTAAAAGAAAGTATGGATAAACACTTTTCTACTCATATTTATTTGTTGGAAACTTCTAGGGTGAAACGTGGCATGTTATAATTGAAGATCTTCATCCAAAATTATTCTGCAGCCTTGTGGACAATAGTGTGTGTGCATGTATGATTTCTAATGTTTTGTAAGATTCTTAGAGTAAAACCATTCAATCATTCTTTACAATAAAACATGTCCAATGAATTTCTAGGAGTTATAGTCAATGTTCTCATGTTAAGAAATGATCTTTAAGCATCAGCTTAGGAGATCTGATGGAGTTTGAAAACAGTTATACAATTATTCTTTTTAACTGTAATCTCTAATAACATTATTTGAAAAAAAAGAGAGATCTAATGGACTGGACAACAAAGCTGCAATTGTGCATACTTCAATAGATGGCAGAATAATTAAGTTGAAGGGCAGAGTTAGTATTTTTGTATAAGGGTAGAAGCAGCATTAAAATGATGAAAATAAATTTGATCACAATAGAGCTTATTTTGGAATAAAGCTGTAGTTTATTGCCCATTTTCTGGGAACTACATAAAGGTTAATCAGTAGCTTTTCCTTCATTATATGTGTCATAGTTTAGTTAAATGTATCCAATTTACTATCTGCATCTAGTTGGGAAAGTCTTCAACACTTTGTGACAATGATGTGTTACCAAATCTTCATGAATGCTAGGCAATGCAAGAAAATGAAATAATAGAATGATACTGAAATATGATAATTTTATTTAATCAAATAACAATGAGAAGGAGCTGACCTTGAACTCTGAAATGCCAATTCAAGTTAAATCTATTTATAGCTGATTTAAACTCCACTGTTAATGTTTTACATAGTGAATAATAGCTAAGCACAGTGACCTATTTATCATCATCTTTAAAAAATCATGACTATTGATGGAACTGAACTAGCAGAACAGTGGTGGAAGAGAGAAAAGTTTGTTTTACAAGTAGCCCTCAACTTACAACCATTAGTTTAGTGACTGTTTGAAGTTACAACAGCACTGAAAAAGCGGCTTATGACCATTTTTCACACTTATTACAATTGCAGCAGCCCCATAGTCACATGATCAAAATTGGGATGATTGGCAACTGGCATGTATTTATGATGGTTGCAGTGTCCTGGGATCATATGATCACCTTTTGTAAACTTCTCACAAGCAAAATCAATGGGGAAGTCAGTTTGACTTAACAACAGGGTTACTAAACTGCTGTGATTCACTTAACAACTGTGACAAAAAAGGTTGTAAAATACGAAAAAAAAATTCACTTCACAACTGTCCTGTTTAACAATGGAAATTTTGGACTCAGTTGTGGTTATAAGTTGAGGACTACCTGTACTGATTTGGAAAAAAAAATAAGGAAAATTTACTAATTTTCAGAAAAGTTTTGATTATTTAATTTTTATTCATTCATTAATATATTAATCTAGAAATTTTTTGTGTCTGCCAATTTACTGGTTCCTTTCTACTTTCTTTTCCTATTGCACATAATGCTCTGATTGAAAAAAATTCCATCATATATAGTAAAACAAAACAGTCAAAAGCAGAAAACTTGTGGGCAACTACAAAATGGAACAAGATATATAGATTACCTGGTATTGTCCATATATTTATATTTGAAAACGTATCTCTAATAATATGAGAGGTTAAAGTTTTAACATGTATTATAATTCCACGAATGTAATACTGTGAGAATGTAAACATTTGCTGTCTTGCATCAAATAAATATAGAACAGTTTCTTTGCTTTGTTCCTCCTCCAAAGATCAAGAGTTACAATAATAATTTTCCCATGTCCAGAGTCCAACGCTCTTCCCCCAAGTATTTCAAACTGCAATAAAAAAATATATAAAATATTTAAATTTAAACAGACAATTTTACTTACTGTTTCTTGGATGCCACCGAACTGCATTTAAATATGCATTACAGTAATGAAAGAGAAATTCATGCTCAGATTGGAGAGCATTGCCTTGAAGCAAGGGCATTAGATCATGTCCATCAATAATTCTGTTAAAGACAATATATCAGAATCAGTAGAAAACCATAAATGGTTTGACCAAAAAACAAAGTTGTGACTTAAGCATTTCCATTTTTTTGATAAATACAACACTAGCACTGTATATACCTCTGGCAGTTAATTCCATATATTAAGTGACCACCCAACCTCTTCCTCTCCTTCTCCCTCTCCCTCCGCAAAAAAATTGCTAAAATTGATATTGACTTAAAACATATACATATTTGTAAGTAGCACTGTTCTTGTTTTTAGGCAAAGTAAAGCAATCACCACAGGCAAAAATGTTGATATTTAATAAATCCATTGCAGTTTTTCATGGGGAAACCCTGTCTTGAAAATATCAAACAAGTGTACTGTATGATGAAGGATCGATATTGAAGTAAGATTGAGATGCTTATCTATGGAATTAAGGATGAAAAACCTGCCTTTTGTTTCTCATCAGACATGGGCAGGCCCTGAGTAAATGCAAGCCATGAAATGCTGTGCAATATGCAGTTTCAGCCTCCAGAAATCTTATTGGATAGGCCAGCCCCAGGCAACTAATGGACTCAGTTGGGTTCCAGAGGGAACTTATTTCATCAACCCTGCTACTTGGTCCAATTGAAGCCTTTGTGGCTACATGGAATAGTAAAGCAGAAATGGCTTCAAATCAGATTGCACCTGAACGACTTATCTGTGCCAAGGCTTCCCAATGCTTCCCATGGTATATAACATGGTATATAACCGAGCCGAGGTGGCGCAGTGGTTAGAGTGCAGTACTGCAGGCTACTTCAGCTGACTGCTAGCTGCAGTTCGGCGGTTCAAATCTCACCGGCTCAAGGTTGACTCAGCCTTCCATCCTTCTGAGGTGGGTAAAATGAGGACCCAGATTGTTGGGGGCAATATGCTAACTCTGTAAACCGCTTAGAGAGGGCTGTAAAGCACTATGAAGCGGTATATAAGTCTAAGTGCTATAACAGAATAACAGAGTTGGAAGGGACCTTGGAGGTCTTCTAGTCCAATCCCCTGCTTAGGCAGGCAACCCTACACCAGACAAATGGTTATCCACCAGACAAATGGTTATCCAAACTTCCAATGTTGGAGCATTCACCACTTCTGAAGGCGAGT
>QLTV01000229.1:862439-880294 GCA_003457575.1 Thermophis baileyi
AGTTAGAAGATTTATATGTCACGGGGGGGGGCATCAGGATTTTAGAGATGCTTAGGTGGATCATGGCCAAAAAAGGTTGGGAACCACTGTTCTAGAGTGATGAAATTAAGGGAATTTAAGTGGACTAAGAGATGCCTAGAGTATTGCTAGTGGAAAAATAAGGCAATATTAAGATATTAAGGCCTACCTCATGGTGATAAGGTGGCAAAACATAACCATTTCTCTGCCCTTATTGCATCTGCCAATAATTGCCCAGTGGTTCTGTTCTGGGTCACTCAGTCCCTCTTTGGAGGGAGAAATGCTGAAGTCTACTTAAAGGATCACTGAAGAAAATGCTGCACATCTCACAGATAAAATTGGTCACATTCACTATTCTTTGGACTTCAGTGGTAGAGCAGAGTCTATAGAGGTGGTGGGGACCATGTCTTGCAAGATGATTTGGGAGGAGTTCAACCATTTGTGTGTTAGACCTGTGCCCCTCTTGGCTCATTAAGGCCTCATGGGAGGGGACACTTAGTGAGTCCAGGTAATAGTTAACTCCACCTTGAGACGGGGAGTGGTCCTGCTAGCTCTTAAAGAGGTGGTGGGGCACCCCCCTCCTCAAAGAGAGTGGTCACATGGCAGCTTCAGAAAACTGGATAAAACAGATTAGTTAGACCCTTTTTAGTCTGGGTTCAGAACAGGATTTGGTACTGAGACGGCATTGCGCATACTCGTGAATGAACTCTGGCAGGAGTGGGATGGAGGCAGTACATCCATTCTGGCTCTTCTTGACCTCTCAGCAGCATTCAATACCATTAATCATGATATCCTTCTGAACCAGCTCAGGGAATTGGGGGGGGGATTGGCACTATACTGTGCTGGTTCCCCTCCTTTATCCAGGGTCACTTCCATCAGTGTTGATAAGGGCAGACAGATCTAGCCTGTGGCCTCTATTTTATAGGGTGCCTCAGGGCTCTGTTATTTCTCTCCTTCTATTTAACATTTACATGAGGTAATCTTTTGGTTTGCGGTGAGATATCATTAGTATGCAGATGACCCAGCTTTATATACTGTATCTACCTCAGGCCCCTTAAGTGATATCGTGGACATCCTATCCCAGTGTCTGGAGGTTATTGGAGACTGTATGAGGCAAAACAGTCTGACTCAACCCTAGCAAGACAGAGGGGCTGTGGGTACGTAAGTTCTATCATCCCTGGTTCTGGATGGGGTTGTACTGCCTCAGACAGATCCCATGTGTAATCTGGGGATCCAGCTAGACTTGCAGCTCCTGCCTAAAGACCAGGTGACAGCCATGGCTAGGAAGGCCTTTGCACACTTTTAGGTGGTGTGCCAGTTGCACAATACCTGAACTGGAACTCAGGTCCTTGTAACTTCCAGGTTAGACTACTGTAACACACTCTACATGGGGCTAATCCTAAAGACCATTCAGAAACTCCAACTGGAGCAGAATGCAGTCAGACGGTGCCAACATACATAGCACATGTAACACCATTCTTACGTGAGCTGAACTAGGTACCAGTGTGTTTCCAGGTGCGATTCAAGGTGCTGGTAGTTAGCTTTAAACACCTACATGGCTTGGTTCAGAGTGCTTAAGGGATCACCTTTTTTCAAGAGTCTCTACCCATTCAACCAGATCAAGCAGAATGGGCATCCTACAGATCCCATCAGCCAAAGAATGTCAGGTGGCAAGGAACAGAAGGCAAACTTTTACTGCAGTGGCCTCTGCTACATGGAACATCCTCCCTTCAGAGATCCAAAAGGTCCCAAATCTGTTAGCCTTTCTTAAGGCCCCTAAAAACCTGCCTGTGTTCCTGAGCCTGGGGTACTAAATGTGCCAAGAGCTCAATTTTCTGGCTATATTGCTAACTGGCCAAGTATTTTGCTCCTATGTATATTTAATTTGGATGTTTTAGTAGTTTTTTATTGGTTTTAGTATTTTTATTGTTTTAAAATGTTTCTAATATTTTCAGCTTTAACATATTTTTTGAATTGCAAGCCACCCAGAATCATCGACTAAGATGGGCGGCCATAGAAACAAACAAACAAACAAACAAACAAACAAACAAACAAACAAACAAACAAACCTGGCTGTATTTCCAGTACTATATTTAGTGTACCCAAAGGGAATTGAAATCATAGAATTGAAATATTGGAAGGGACACTTGGGTCATTCCTTACACAGTATAGTAATCCAATTATACATTCTTACAATGACTTTCTAACTCTACTTGAACACATCCAGTGAAGGGAAATCTTCCACATCTGTGCCTAATTGGTTCTACTGTTGAACAACTGTTATTGCTGGGCAATTTTTCTAATGTTCAATTGGAATCTGTCTTCTGTAACTCAAGTACAAACTATATTGTACCCTTATGGACAATCTGTATATATTTATTTCTAAGCACAGTAACTTGTCCCAAGTATATGTTTTATATTAAGGATGTATAAATTTAAGAAGGTAAAAGTAAACTGTGCTCTCTTATATAGACAGGGCTATTATTTATCACCTGAAAATGCTTAGTGTTGTATATATTTTTTCTACTGAAATATATTAGAAAGTGTGTACCACACTTCATTCCACTGCTAATGTGGCCTTTACTAATGAATTCTTTAATTGTTGCAGTGTTGCTAAGGAAAGCTTTACAAATTGCTACATGTCCATGAAATCTGCACTCACTAAGCTGAATGGAGAACTGAAAGAACAAAAAGTTACTATTTGTAACTTTCACATCTTTTCCCTCTTCTTCTATGTCTTTTCCTGTAAGTATAAAGTACAGAGAAGCCACTGTTACAACTGGAATAATAATTTGACTGCAATACAGTTCAAATATTAATGTGAAAACTAAAATGTATCTGCTGCATGCTTTTTAGTGGTCAATGTGCAGACAGTTCCTTCACATGAGAAAAATAATCTCTTTCGTGAATCAAAAACATTCATTTCTTATGTATGTTTGCTTCTTTCATGATACTTGTCAGCTTCTACGAGGAGTTATGAATAAGACACAGGAGGCTGATTTAGTCAAATAGGATAAAATGTGGATTCTGGCTGTAGGCAGAGATGACTGTTCAGAATTATGGAGAAATTCAAGAAACAGTATGAAGGCCATTCTGGAGCAACTATAACTCAACTATTACTTGAAGATTATACCATTTCTTCAAGTAATGATTGAGTTATAGTTGCTACAGAAGACACTTATTACATTACCCCATAAATAATGACTACACTTGTAATTCCTTCAGAACTGCCAGAGCCATGTGTTTTTAAGTTACCACTTCTGCAACAAATGGAATTATGTCCTATACCGGTCATTGGGCAGTGATGCTCCAGCAAGTTTAATTATGGTAGGGAATATATCCATATTACTTGTTGGGTCATAAATATGTTTTCCAGGCTCAAGAACGTCAGGCCAGTAGAGGAGGCCAGGCACTCGAATCCCTCCTTCCCAGTTTGTAGCCTTTCCACCTGAAATAAAAACTCCCATTTAACTTCAAGTTATTATTCTTTGGAGTAGAACACAACAGTCAATATTTAACTGAGTAGGTTAACTGGGTACCTTAACCATTAAATAATAAAATACGAAGTATGTTGATTGGGCAGATTTTTTAAAAATAAAGACAAAAGTATTAAATGAAGACAAACATTGGTTTTAATATAATTAAAAAAAACCCTAATGAAATCAAGAACTTTTCTAAAAGAAGCATTTTTCTTTTTTTCTCTCTCATAAGAAGTAATATATCATCTTGAAAGAAAGAAAGAAAGAAAAGTTGCTCTTGCTGGAAAAAAATAACCAAGCATACAATGTAAAATATTTTTTATAACCATCATCAGTGTTTTGCAAATAAAGAAAATAAAGAATAAATAAATAAATTAGTTCTTCCTTCTAGTACTCAAATAGTTTTTTTTTAAAGATAACCTAATACTTCTAGACATGAGATTTGGCCATGATTGCTTAGTCACAGTTTATTACAGAATAAAGTACTCTCATCAAACATTGGAAGGATCACGTCTTACTTAATGAACTTCCAAGATGCAATTGATGTCAGAATCAAAAAGATGGATTTTGAGGCTGATTCAGTAAAGCAGTTCTTAAATCCAAGACTGTGAATTACTAATTTCAAAGATATTGCCAAATCCAATTCATTTATATTATCTCAAGAATAGAAGAAATTCTGATTGGCATTTGTTAGTCTGAAAAATCCCAATCATAGATATAAAGAAATGTTAGATATATTTATTATGACTGGAAATTAAAGGATTATATTTCTTTTTATGAAAGTGATGGTAATAACAACAATTATCAAGAAAATATAATACATATTACATGTCTACTAGAGTAATAGACATTATAACAGACATTACGTTTAGAATCAGTCCAGTAATAATCTGTTTCTTTACTAACTTGATGTGAAATTGGTATGAAATGATTGTGTTGCAGTATCCTTCAGTAAATAAAAATGTTGGATCAAGAGAAATCTTTTATTTTGTATCCACATACCATTTATAAGATGAGAAAGTTAGGAAACTTAGAAGCTGAATATACTTTCCAGAATATATGACAGATGATGAAGCATCTGGACAACCAAAGTAGAAGAATATTGGGGAAAAATAAGTCACGAGCTAACCCTTGACTTATTACACTGTGTTGTCCATTTTTAATTAGATATGTAAATATTTTTAACAATATATAGATTGAAAACTGTTCTTCTACTTAACTCCAGTTGTATTCATTTTAATTACAACTTCCTTTGAAAAGACTCATTGCACCTACCCTGTTTTCCCCCAAAATAAGACATCCCTTGATAATAAGCCCAATCGGGCTTTTGAGTGCATGGCAATAAGGCTAAGCGTTTATTTCAGGGTTCAAAAAAATATAAGACAGGGTCTCATTTTCAGGGAAACACGGTATAAAAAGAGATTAAAATTATTTTGGGAGTGTATGCCTCCATGCTTTATCCAAAGGCCAAGTGTGTGCTTGGCCTGGGGGGAAAAAAGGATCAAAGGATTATAGATTGCATTTTACCCACACATTAACCTGATACCATTGCTGCAGTTGATACAACTCAGATGATACTGCTAAGTATCTAGGGCTGAGAAAGAATGAGTGCCCAATTTTCCTAGCTGGCTTTGTGCCCAAGGTGGGTTTATAACTCATAGTCTCTGGGTTTCTAGCCTAGTACTTTAACCATTACACCAAATTGACTCTCTAAGTCAGCCATTAAGTTCTCAGAAATTGTTATATCTTATTATCTGACTATATCACAAGATAAACAACTAAGTTTCAATTGTGAAGATGTGATGAGAGCTTTTAAACTAGACTAGTGCAATTACTGTTAAGTAGATTTCAGCTTCTCAGATGGGAAGGTTAATTTGATGGATTCATAATCACATGCTCATATGCAAAGGATACATTTTGGAAAGAGCCCTCATCACAAATGCTACCCTGATTGAAAATTGCAGTCTAATTTCTGTTTACATAAACTGGTAATCATTGGCTGAAACTTCAGGGTCTTTGGTTGCAAAAATATAATATTTCATTTTTATTTGTGTTTTTTTCTGTAGCTTGAATAGAACACATCTGATATTGAGCTTCCCTATTCTATTTTTTCATCTGTAGTTACTGTGCAGGAAGGAAAAACAGAAAGAAGAATAATGGCATACTTAGTTAAATATTTATGCACACTTTCTGATACCTATGCATTTTTCCATAAATAATTGATGAGTTAAACTAATTAATGTTGTGCTCAAAATGCAACAGTGGTTCATATGTTGAGATATCTTCTGCTACACTGACTCCCATTAAGAAAAAAGTTGATTCAATTTTTGCACATTTACTAGTACTGAACATACACCTATGAATATTTTTTGCGAAATAAAATATCTTAATCTAAGCATGCCAAGATTATGTTCCAGTTGAATGTTGAGCTAGTGGGAAACAACAAACAAAGAGAAAGATAAATAAGGAAGCAACATTTGCATGTTAGAAGTAATGGTGAAGCCAGAATGAAAAGTGGATGGGATCAAAAACTCTGCTATATAATCATAGGGAAATAGAAATAGTATCTATTATCCAAATAAATGGCCTCTTTGCTGCCTTATTTGTTCTTAAACTAAATAAAACAGTTTCCCATTTCCCTTTTAATAAGATAGAATTACCCATTTTGTCACTCATTTAATTCCACCACTGCCCCTTAAATAAAATCCTCATATATTTCATAAACAGGCAATCAGAATTTTGAAATGATTGTCTTCTTGTCTCTTGAGCCCAGAAAGCTTATTAAACAAATTAGAAACTTAGTTTCACAACCTGATACTGCTACTGTTTTCTGTGATATGAAACTTTAGCCTTACAGTAGTTTGTGAGTTACAAAATGTGAGATGTTATATTTAAACCCCTTAAATGTAAAGATAGCAACTATACAACTGTCATCTTAAAAGAGATAGTAAGAAGTACTTATCATTACAGACAATAAAAACATGGAACATTTTTGAAATGGGGAAGAGCAAAGAAAGAAAAAGTTAATTATCCCAAACTACTTTTTCCCCTGAAGATAAGGAGCTTCCTTGATACTAACATCAAGCAGTTAGTGAATTTGCCTTGCTATTTGTTTACAGCCATCTCTTCCAGCTCATCACTTAATCACATCTATTGGGAGTATACTGAATGTAGAACCAAAAATGCTTTCAGCCATGCTAGTTGACTCTTTTAATTGTAATCACATCAGGAGAATGCTAAATTGGGATTTCATTCATCTTAGCAGTATAACCATTGCAACAGGACCAGATGCTGGGACTGAAGGTAACACGGACAGGAAAGTGAACAAGTATCCAGGAGTATGTTTTTAATTTTTCAGGTGGCAGCAAAGCAACTATAACTTGATGTGGGACCCCTTCCAAATATTTGATTAGGTCATTTCTTGTGAGCCTTTTAACAGGCGCATAAATTTCCTAAGATAAATTGAAGAAGATTTATACCCTTTCTTGTTACTGTAACTTTTTTTACTTTTAATTGCACATTCTGTTATTCTTTGGTTGCTTGTAAATTGATTTACAGGTAGTCCTCAACTTATGATGACAATTGAGCCCAAAATTTATGTTACTAAGTGAGAAATTTGTTAAGTGAGTTTTGCCCCATTTTACAACTTTTCTCACCACATTTGTTAAGTGAATCACTGCAATTCTTAAATTAGTAACATGGTTGTTAAGTGAATCTGGTTTCCCAATTGACTTTGCTTCTCAGAAGGTTGCAAAAGGGGATCACATGACTCTGGAACACTGCAACCGTCATAAATGTGAGTCAGTCATCAAGCATCTGAATGTAAATCATGTGACCATGGGGATGCTGCAACAGTCATAAGTGTGAAAAATGATCATGTCCCTTTTTTTTAGTGCCGTTGTAACTTTGAACTGTTGTAAGTCGAGGACTACCTGTATTTAGAATTAATACAATCATTTCTGTTTACTGTTTGTCTTGAAAAGACTCATGCAGTATAGGAGATTACCAGCTGAGAGCAAGAGAGGGGTAAAGTGTATCATAAGTTTGGAGTCCCTTTGTGCCCAAAAGAGATGTAAGTCCAGCCCTCCTTGAATTCTATTGACTCTTATCTACTGCCCTTTTGATCATTAGTAGTTCAGATTCTTGTAGAGAGATGGCATGGAATAAACTTGTACTCATTTGAACAACCCTGGTTCCTGATTTCTGTGCTTGACATGGAGTTTGTAATGTAATAAAAATAAAATTGGTAACAAAAAGGAATTCATTACCAATAATGAATTGCTACAGTAACTTGATTTAGTTACTGTGTCTTGTTAATATTTGGTTCTGGCTATTATTTAGGACTGAGAATTCTACCTTCCTTCATTTTTTTCTGTTTATTTTACCTTACCCCAGCTTTATATGAATGTCACTTGAATCATCAAGATATTTTTCTTGCTAGACTTTTCTGCAGTTAACTTGCTTTCACTTTTTAATACTCTATCTAGAGTACATGTAGTTCTTATTAGTAGGCAAGTGGTATTATCATTGGATATAGTCCATCATTGCTACTTATGCTTTCAAATATGATACAATGTAGAGATAAATAACATGATGTGTGCTTACTGGGTATTGAAGTAAGCAATATAATGAGTTTTGCTGTGCATTCATAAGTTGAATTTAAGTTTTAGAAGTGCTAGATAAAATGAATAATGGTTGTATTGGTTACGGCATAAAACTAGAAACTGGGAGACTATGACCTTGAGGCAATCACTCGCACTCAGCCCTCAGAAGGAGGCAATGACAAATCTCTTCCAAAAATCTTGCCAAGAAATCTACAGGCAGTTACCAAAGTCAAAAAGGGACTTGAAGGCACACACACACACACACACACACACACACACACAAAGATCAAATGGACAACAGGACAAAAGTTATTGTATAAACCTATTCATTAGGAGTTTTAAAATGTATGCATATATGCAAGGAAAATCTAAGGCATTTTGCTGTGTGGGGCAAAGAATATGAGTCACAAATGGACAAGGAATAAAAATGGACTGCACTGTGATATTCATGGGGGAAGGGGAAATAAAAAAAGTAAAAGTAAATAAATGGTGAAGGTGGAAGTGTGATGCAAACCTCACCTTTTTTGTGCATGTATGACATGAACTCATATACAAAAATGCTTGTTTCAAAACACCAAATTTGTTGCATTGCTATTTTTACTCAGCTCCCTCAACTATGAACACCATTGTTTGCATATCAAAGATAAAGGCATGTTTGATCACATCACTACTTCTTGCTGTTCCTCATCATCTGTCTAATGACAAGTCTGGCCCTACTGATATGACTAAAATGTTCCAACAAAAGAACTGTATTCATAGCTGTCTCCTAAATCCACTTTTAAAAATGTAGGTTACTCCAACTATAAGGACAATTGAACAGAATTTGTGAAACACAATAGTAAAAACTGGCTCATACCCTTAAATATCCCATTATAACCACCATGGACTTCTCCATTGTCTGCTATTTCTTCAAGATGTGCTCCTTGATCCGAAGTGAAATATACAAGAGTATGCTTGCTTAAGTTCCTTTGATCTAATACTTGGAGAATCTGTCCTGTAAAATATATGATGAAAAGAAGAAAATGTTTTCTTTCAAAATACAGTACAACTTTTGAAAAGGAAAGTTACATTTATAATATCACCATGTATAAGTAAAAACTCTATAGAAAGACTCCTAGGAGACTTGCAAACAAAATAATGCATATACTGTAACTGGTTTGACTAACCTGGGGTTTTTCTGAAACATAAAATAGAATTTATCTAATTTAAGAAAAGACATTCTGAATTCATGCCATCTCTTTGGATACCTGGATTTTTTTTATATTTTTTATAATTTTATTGGTTTTCAAAAAAGACACAAAGTTAAAAGATAAACAAACAGAAAATTAGAAAAAGAAAAAAGACTGAGAAAAGAATAAAAGTAAAAGGAACTTTGCTTCAGGAAATTCCTTATGCATTTTTTTCACATTCCTAATTAAAGTATGATATAATTAATAAGAAAATATGAGAACTATTTAGGAAATAAATATATGTTTTTGCTAGTCTTTGAATGGTGAAGTAAAGAAATAAAGATATTCAATTGGCCACTCAAAAGTTTAATGTGAAACAGGTAATCTGTTATGATAAACACCTATTTTACAGGTAAAATAAAAGATAATTTCATGATGTCATCATAAACGTCATGATAAAATGCTACAGTATTTTTTTTTTTGGTAAGGTGAGGGAAAGATAGAAAATATGGAGTTATGATAAACACCTATTTTACAGGTAAAATAAAAGATAATTTCATGATGTCATCATAAACGTCATGATAAAATGCTACAGTATTTTTTTTTTAGTCAAGTGAGTGACAGATAGAAAATATGGAGAAAGAAAATAATACAACTTTACAATTAATATCAGGATGGCAATTATCAGATAGATAATTTAGGCCAGTGATGGCTAACCTTTTTGTCACCGCGTGCCAAAAGCACATGCACGCACACCCATAATGTAATGTGTGTGCGCCCCCCCATGCATGCATGTGCAACCCCCCGTGTGCGCCCCCTGCACATGCGCGCGTGACCCCCCACGCTCCCCCCACGCATGCATGCCTGACCCCCGCACATGTGTGCCCGACCCCTCCGCACGCCCTCCCGTGCATGCACGGACTTCTCCCGCATGTGCCCCGTGCCCCGTGCATGCGTGGCATAGACCCAAAAACCAGCTGGCTGGCAGGAGGCGCGCACACATGCGTGGTGGAGCTGAGCTGGGGCTGAGAGAGGGCTCTGCGTGCCACCTGTGGCATGCGTGCCATAGGTTTGCCATCACGGATATAGGCAATAATCCTATATTAGCCTGCCTGGAATTTCTGGAAAAATTAGACAAATCAACAGGGCCATAAACAAATTTTTAATGCTTCATTATTTAAATTTAATCAAGAAAAACTCATTGTCAAGGCTCTGCACTTTTTTCCCTTTTTCGAAGATGGGAACTACATCAGCTCTTTTTCAGTCCTTTGGTAGTTCCCCGGTGCTCCCAGTTCTTTGAAAGATGTAGTTCAGTGGTTCTGAGATCACATCAGCCAGTTCCTTCAGAACCTTGGGATATAATCCATCTGGTCCTGGTGATTTGAACTTGTCTAGGGTGGACAGGTGCTCAGTTACCATTTTCTTACCTATTTTAACTTGTATTCCTAATCTGTTTTTACGGTACTGTTTTTGATAGGTTGGACTGTTTTTAACTTTTGTGTAAAGATGGATGCAAAAAAACAAGTTAAGCTGTTCTCCCTGTTGCTTGTCACCTTCTTGCCACTTTCTCCTATTAATGGACCAATAGTTTCCCTGACTTTTTTCTTGTTTTTTATATGTTGAAAGAAGCCTTTTTGTTATTTTTTACTTTTGTTGAAAGCCTTAGTTCATTCTGAGCCTTCATCTTTGCAGGCTCAGGCTATTTGCTGATATTCTCCCTTAGTTATATGCCCCTCTTTCCACTTTTATACTTGTCCTTTTTGTCTTTCAATTTATCAGAGAGTTCTTTATGCAGCCATGCTGGTTTCTTTTGAGAGCTATTTTTCTTCTTCATTGATATTGTGCTAGACTAGGCTTTTATAGTCTCACTTTTCAAAATTTCCCAAGTTTCTTGAGTTGTTTTCCCCTTGAGGATTCTCATCCATGGAATCCTTCCCAAGCTCTCTCTAAGTTTATTTAAATTGGCTCTCTTAAAGTCCAAGACTCTACTTTGACTTTGTTCTATTGCTTGTGCTTGCATAATGTTGAATTCAAATATTGCATGATCACTTTCCCCCAAGGTTCCTGTAGCTTCAACACTGTCTATCATTTCATCTCTGTTAGTGAGAATTAAGTCCAATATGGTTGATCCCCTAGTTCCCTTCTCTATTTTTGGGGAGAAAAAGTAATTTGCTAGGTTTGTCAGGAATCTGTTTGATCTTCCACTTGGTGCAGAGTTTGTCTCCCAGTTGATGTCAGGGTAGTTAAAGTCCCCCATTACTATTGTGATGTGCTTCCTATATACCTTAGTTAACTGACTAGCAAAAAGGTTTATCTATTTCCTCTGTTTGGGTGGGTGGCCTATATTATACATCTATGGCAATGTCATTCCCCCCCCTTTTATATTGACCTAAATGCATTCAAAGACAGTTTTCATCATTGTTGTGCTCTATTTCTGTAGAGATGTAGTTATTTCTTATATATAGTGCAACTCCACCTCCTCTTTTATTTGGTTTGTTTCTTTTAAACAATTTAAATTCCTCTAGCTGTGTATTCCATTTGTGAATTTCATTTCACCAAGTTTCTGTAATGGCAACAATATCATATCTGCCCTCATTTACTTGAATTTCTAATTCATCCTGTTTATTTCTCATACTCTGTTGGTGTATAGACATTTGAGTCCTTTTTGACTGACCCTGTGTTTACTTTCTACATAACCTGTTTTGTGCCTGAGTACCCCTATATCCTTACCACCTGTTTGATTAGTGCACATGTATAGCACACACTATCAAAAGCTTGATTTTCCTTGACAGCAAGGTTGATATTCTTATCCGCACAAACAACTATGTTACACGCACTGATAATCATAGTTTATCACTTTCTTTAAAAATACAACAAACTCTTTTCTTCCCATTTCTTATCTATTAACACATTTTTAAAACCTTGCCATTTAGGTTTCATCAAAAAAATAATAATACAATTAAAGCTAGAGAAAAGTCATATATATTTTAATCTTGATCAAATAAGCCAACTTTATATTGCTTCTTTCTGCTTTTAAAAGTCTTGATGTTTATTCCTTTTAAGTAGTGCCCCCAAAACTGATTTATTTTATTTTTCTTTTGTCTTTCCTGAGGAACACCTTCATAAGTATAATACATGTGTTTTGTAAGTCCAAGATAAGAAAGTTGTCCAAGTCATTCTTCTAAGTTGAAATACACATCCAAGTCATTCTTCTGATTTATTATTTGTGTGTTCCTTTTAGCTATAAAAATATTAACATTTAGAATAGAATAGAATTTTATTGGCCAAGTGTGATTGGACACACAAGGAATTTGTCTTGGTGCATATGCTCTCAGTGTACATAAAAGAAAAGATACGCTCATCAAGAATCATAAGGTACAACACTTAATGATAGTCCAGGTACAAATAAGCAATCAAATCATATTAGGAACCAATCAATGTAAATCGTAAGGATACAAGCAACAATGTTACAGTCATACAGTCATTAGTGGGAGGAGATGGGTGATTAAACTGCATATAAACTAAGGTACTCTTCTACACAGAAATCACTTTTATAGAAGTGCAGAAATACAAAGGCAAACACATATTCATTTCTCTTCTCTCTGCAGAAACAAAGGTCTGTGATAACTGAGTGAAGAAAAGGGAGAGCTATGTTGCAAAGGGAATAAAATAAAAAAAGAGAAATGAAAAACCAAATTGAATGGAAATGCATAAGCAAACAGGGAAGGAAAGAAGATATAGAAGCCCTATTAAGTGTTAAAAGATTTAAATTAGAAGTGGATTTATACATTAAAAACATTAAAAATACTTTGCATTTAAAACATCTAAGCTTTGCTACTCATCTAGCTGCACAACCCTTAGCAACAGTTAGGACATGAAGGTATAAGTGCTTTCTTATGTTTATAGTTCACACAGATTAAACATATTCTGTGGATCTTCTGATCAGGTTTTAATTTATTTATAGCGGTACTCCCTGAATCAGCTTTTGTTCTCTAAGGGGAGTTTTGTAATAGTTTACTTATATGAGATTGGCCTCAATGTAACCTTACACAAATGTTTCCTTAGTTGGTACCTCAGAATGCCTTCAGAGCACCTAGAGCTGGGTGTATCTGTTTTTAGATCACACAGGCAAAAAAAAAAGCAGGTTGGTAGCAAATGGAGGACTTGGGAAAGTAATGGTTGGGGGAATCAATGAGAAAAATGGAGATGTCCGGAAAAGGACGGCCGATGTAAATAATAAAAATTTTTAAAAATCACAATCAAAGGGGATTTGGGCAGCTAATGCTGGAAAAGTGAGCTTTGGAAAGCACCAGCTGGGTACAAAAAGAGGAAGGAGTCTTTTTTTTTCCAGAAAGAGCCACAGGGAAAGAAGGGGAAAGAGCCAGGCAGGAGACAAGCCTTTGTGCAGAAAAGTCAGGCAAAGATACCCTGCCTACCAGGTTTCCCCCTCCTCCTCCTGGAACCACTGCTGCTCTTCTTCCTTTTCTTCCTGGCCGTAGCCACCCAGCCTCCAAAGATCCAGTATTTCCACCTCATCCAAAAGGCTGGCCAGGGGCAAAAGGATGGAAGGGGCGGTGAGGGCTTCATGGGGTCCCCCGATGGGGGATGGCTTGAAGTAGATGAAGGGCTCAGCTTGGCATACGAGAGCCGGCGCTGGGCTCGACCTGCTGGCTGGAGGGGAGCTGCTGCGGGGGACTGATGAGGCGGCGCTTGGGGCTTGGAGCGCTTGGGGCTTGGAGTGCTTGGGGCTTGGAGCAGTAGTCCAGGAAGCACTACAGCAGAGAGAAGCAGCCGGAGTCAATCCTAGCTTTGCTGTCCACTGTGGATGCTAGATCGGCCCCCTGCAAACTCTCGTCTCTCGAGGAACCCGGCCAAAGTTTCCCGTGACATTTTAATGAGCGCTCCTCGAGTGATGAGAGTTTGCAGGGGGCTGATCTAGCATCCGCAAAGCTAAGGTTGATTCCGGCTGCTTCTCTCCGCTAACAGGCGGCCAAGCTAACTTCCTGAAGGACCCCATCCTGTCCCTGGAAGTCAAAGTGCTGAAGCGTGAGGGACGCGGGAAACTTCGGCTGGGCTCCTCGAGAGAAATACAAAGATTTCTCTGCGGACCACCGGTTGGTCACCACTGGACTAGAAGACCTCCAAGGTCCCTTCCAACTCTGTTATTATATTAAGTATTGGGAGAAAATGACTGCAAGGCTATCTATTAGATAAATAGATAAGAATGCATATACATTTTCATATTTTTCTCCTGCCACACAAATTTAGATATACAATATCCTTCTGCCACTTTTTAAACAATACATCAGTTGTTAAAACAAGTATTGTTTGAAAGAAAAACATCATTCTAGGCAAGACATTTATTTTTATCATAGAAATTTTCTCCAGCAATGACAGTTATAGTTTTCCCATATTAATATGTCTTTTAAAACTTCATTCCATGTCTTAACATAGTTATTCTGAAATAATGTAATAGTTCATATTTGTCATAGTGGTAACCAGATTTTTTTTAATTTTTACTCAATCTTAAAAACTGTTTTATACACAAATTCTGTTTGATCTTCTATTTTCATATTTTTTGCTAATAACTTCATCTTCTATTTATTAATCTTCAAACTAGTTCTTTTAATTTGCCCATTAATATTTCAATTCCCTTTAAAGGATCTTCAGAACCAATACCAATCATCTGCAAAAGTCTTTAACTCATATGTTTCTTTTTTAATCCTGCAAGCCTCTCATCTTTTATTACCTCTATGCAGTATTTTAAGAACCAAAATAAACAAAAGAGGACACAGTGGATAATGTCTTGTTACTTTTTGTGTCTCACAGGGCTTTATTAGATCTCCATTAACAATTGTTTGTGAATTCTGTGAACTCTAAATCTATCTTACACATTTTATAAAGTTCTGATCAAAATTTGTATCTTTCAAAATCTTGAAAAATAAATCCCAGCTCAAATCATTAGAGGCCTTGTCTCATCTAAGAAAATCCATGTGTCTTGTTTTTCATTATCTTGCTCCAAATATTCCAAAACATCCAACACATTTCAAACATTGTCCTTTAACTGTCTTTTACATTTAAAATCCACGTTGATCCTCATGAATAAATTCTTGCAAAATTATTTTCAATGTATCAGCTAGAATCGATGTGATCAATTTGTAGTCATTATTCAATAATGATACTGATCTACAGTTTCTTGTTGAAGTGAAATCTTGTGGCTCTTTAGGTATTAATGCTATATTAGCCTCTTTCCAACTAGTTAACTTATTCCAAATAAAATAATTTAATGTAAATTACTAAAAAGTTATTTTGATTGGTTGGACAATGAAAAGTGACCATCAAATCAAAGAAAACTTTTGGCAATATACCTTGAATGATTTTAATATTTCATCCCAATATCTAATCAAACACCAAGTTTCTAAAGAAAAACCTATTAACTTCCCTATAACTCCTTTATAGCAGCGATCCCCAACGTTTGTGGCTTGGTGGCCCGGCGGTGGGAGGGCCGTGTTAGCAGTGGGCTGGTGCACAAGTGCACATGCACACCTCGACTTGCACGAGTAGCGGGGTGGCACACCTGCATGTGTGCACAGCTTGACTTGTGCAAGTGGAGCTGTGCATGCACATGCATACGCACCAGCACAAGTCAAGCTGTGTGTAAATGTGTGCACGCTGGCTCACCGCTTGCACAAGTTGAGTCGTGCACACGAGCGTGCACACCAGCTCGTTGCCCGCACGGCCTGGTTCCAAATAGGCCACAGTCCGGTAGTGGTTGGGAACCCCTGCTTTATAGAACAATACTACGTCCTCATTTGAGACTTAGTTCCATGAAAATGAACTTCCATGGCAACAAATCTACCATGCTCATCAATTAGTACAAGTTCTGGTTTTAGTTGGAGATTTATATACAAACAATTCAATTTATTTTTTGTTACTGCTGAAATAAATTCTTCGCTCAATTTTTAATTTTTTTTTATAAATCAAATATTTTTTCATTCATTTTTCCTAATTTGTTTCTCATGTAGGTGAATTATATTTTGCTATATTTATTTAATTGTTTGTTTATTTATTAAATTATTTAAAATATCTTTTTCTCTTTGAGAAGCATTAGCTCCATTTATATTCCGCATTTATAATCCATAATTAAGCCAAACATTTAGAAAAATAAATATCTGTAGCACCTACTTCAGTGTCATCCCTTTCAGTTACACCTGTTGCAGTTTTTGTGTTACACTTTCATTTGAATCACTTTCAATTCCTCTTTAAATTTTTCTAGACATTCCCTCATCTTCTGGACAGAATTCAGTTGAAAACTCTGCTATTTAAAAGTAAAAACCATAACTTCCCATTTGTCTTATCACAATGGAATCATGTTCTACTTTAAATACATATTCCAAAAAGAAAATTATTTTTTCTTATGTAAAATTCTAACAGGAAAGTTTTAAACAACAATTATGTCTGTATTGTCAATCTTTAGTCTTCTATTAAAATGTTGCTGCATAACTTGATCCCTAGTTTTCTTTCTGACAAAGTACAATAAAACATCTCTTGGAATATTTTTATTCTTGCAAATCTTGTATTTATTTTATATACTATGTCAATTTCTGCTTCCGTATCGTTGTCATCCTAATCCCTACACCCAAAAAATTGCTAAACTGAAAATTTGCTTTTCTTTAAAATTTCTTCTTCCTCAGTACCAATAGAGTCAGATTACCTAATTCTCTTTTTGATGCTCTGTCCATAGTGTCTGTCTTATTCCCCCAAATTTCTACTTTGTTATTAATTGGTTTTACATCTTGAGATACTTGCTTTACAAAGCTTTCCATCTTCTTAAATTCTTTCATGTCCTCTTTCATCTTTATAAATATTTCATTCATTCTTTTTTCAATTTATTGTCTGTCAATTATTAACTGTCAATTTATTATCAAGTGATTCAGCTAACTTTCTGGCCAGTTGTTCAAACAGTTTCTGAAACAAGGGGTCCTTGGTATTCTTTGACCTTGGTTCTTTCATTATCCAAATTAGGCAATATCATCAGTGCTGCTTGATGTTACCTAGTTTGGATAATGAAATGTTTGCAAGAAAACAACTAAGTTCAGAGAACACCAAGGGCTCTTCATTTCAATCCTGAGCTACATATACAGTATGTCACAGAAGTGAGTACACCTCCTCACATTTTGTAAATATTTAAGTATATCTTTGGCTACAATGTAAAGTAGTGAATATACAGCTTGTATAACAGTGTAAATGTGCTGTCCCCTCAAAACAACGCAACACACAGCCATTAATGTCTAAACTGCTGGCAACAAAAGTGAGTACACACCTAAGTGATAATGTCCAAATGGGGCCCAAAGTGTCAATATTTTGTGCGGCCATCATTATTTTCCAGCACTGCCTTAACCCTCTTGGGCATAGAGTTCACCAGAGCTTCATAGGTTGCCACTGGAGCCCTCTTCCACTCCGCCATGACAACATCATGGAGCTGGTGGATGTTGGAGACCTTGCGCGCCTCCACCTTCTGTTTCAGGGTGCCCCACAGATGCTCAATAGGGTTTAGGTCTGGAGACATGCTTGGCCAGTCCATC
>QLTV01000229.1:880623-891151 GCA_003457575.1 Thermophis baileyi
ATGGCGAGGCCTGTTCTGAGTGGAACCTGTCCTGTTAAACCGCTGTATGGTCTTGGCCACCGTGCTGTAGCTCAGTTTCAGGGTCTTGGCAATCTTCTTACAGCCTAGGCCATCTTTATGTAGAGCAACAATTTGTTTTTTCAGATCCTCAGAGAGTTCATTGCCATGAGGTGCCTTGTTGAACTTCCAGTGACCAGTATGAGAGAGAGAGAGAGAGCGATAACACCAAATTTAACACACCTGCTGCCCCTTCACACCTGAGACCTTGTACCACTAACGAGTCACATGACACCAGGGAGGGAAAATGGCTACTTGGGCCCCATTTGGACATTATCACTTAGGAGTGTAATCACTTTTGTTTAGACATTAATGGCTGTGTGTTGCGTTGTTTTGAGGGGACAGCACATTTACACTGTTATACAAGCTGTATACTCACTATTTTACATTGTAGCCAAGTGTCATTTTTCAGTGTTGTCACATGAAAAGATAAATATTTACAAAATGTGAGGGGGTGTACTCACTTCTGTGACATACTGTATTCTCCTTTATTATTTTGTGAATCAAATCTGGTATAACTCCTCTCTCTTCAGATTGGTCTAATGATGCCCTCTTTCTCTCCAAATTTTCTGCTTTTCTGGTGATTGCCAAAAGGTAAGTTTCCTCACCCCCCCTTTTTCCCCCCTATTTTTTCTTTCTGTGCCCTTAATACTTTTGGCTCAAGTGGCATCCCATGATAATAGTGGATCACAGTCAGCATCTCCATAATTTCAATCAGCAACACAATCTGGTGCATAGTAGCTTTACCTCTTTTTTTAAAAAAAAAAAATCCAGAAATTGTCTGTATGCATTAAGAATAAACAAAAGCATTCCAATAAAGGTGTGAGATGCAAGAAATCAGGAAGCAAGGCGGTTCAAACAACTACAGGTTTATTGCATGCTAACACTCTCTACAAGAATCTGAACTACTATTGGTCAAAGCAAATTGGAGGTAGATAAGAACATAATTCAAGGTGGGCTGGTCTTAGATCTCTTGTGGGCATGAAGGGACTTGAGGCTGATGATGTACTTGATCCCTTCCTCAGGCTTAGCCTGGAAATCTCCTACAAAATGTCCAGTTTATTTATTTTAATTCCAATTTATTCAAAAGCACTTTCACCCAAAATGTGTGTCTCTTGTATTTGTTTTATTTGTTACATAAACTGCTAATCTATAACTTCTGTCTTATTCTCCAGAATTTCTACTTTGTTATTAATTTGTTTTATATTTTGATATACTTGCTTTACAGAGATTTTAAATCTTTTAAATCTTTTTTTTTTAATTTTGGTATTCAGAAAGAATGATAACTCAACAAGTGGAATTTTTATCCTGCTGCTCAGAAAATTTTTCTTTAGCTGTAATTAGTTATATCCAGAAATGATATAAGAATTTAAGAATGTAGGCTTGTGAAAACCTTATATCAGAGATGGGTTCCTACCGGTTCGGACCGGTTCTATAGAACCGTTAGTAACTTGGCGGCCTGGGTCGCTGGAACCGGCAGTGACCCAGGCCTGCCATGCCCCCGAGCCGGTTCTCTCGGTGGCACCATAGGCACCACCATCTTGTTTTTTGCTTATGCGCATGCGCAGAAGCTGGGTTTTTAGTACTGTGCATGCACACGCCCGCGCAAAGTGTGTGCATGCCCATGCAAACCACCCGTGCAATGCACAGCGCGCCCCCGCCCATGCGTCACATCCCTGAGCGAACCGGCAGTAGAAGAATCCAGAACCCACCCCTGCCTTATATCCATAGTCAGCTGAGCACTTCCTCCCAGCTGTTCAACCCATGAGCTGACCACAAAAACCTGTAATCTACTCACAAGAAGCAGCTGTCTAGAATGCAAGTCAGTGATCTCACAATCTTTCCTTTTCCAAAAAGATTGCAGTGGCCAGAATTTACCATCTGGCTGCCAATTTTTGCCACAATATTGTGGCAAATACACTCTTTCAAGGATGTCTAGTTCTCTATGAATTCTCACCAGAAGCTCCATGACTCAGAGAAGATTCACACTTACTGAGATGTTATTGAATTGGTTGGGTTTGGGGGGTTGTTTTTTAATGGAACATTTTATGTTTTACTTTGCTGCTTAGAATTTCATATATAGATGGGCAGATATATAAATGAATAATAGTTGAAAAAAATAGTATGCTTAACCTGAATAAGGAAAAATCTGACAATTCTCCTCAAACAATGAAGTTCAGAAGAGAAAAGTGTTCCCTGACACTAATGAGAATATGATGGGATCTAATAGGGTTTAAGTTACAGGAACATATACTTATTGAAGAAACAAATTAACATTTCTGACAATGGAAGTTATTACCTAGATAAATAATGGGCTTTCTCTTCCTGGAGATCTTAAAGCAGAGGCTGATCAGTCATACAGGGAGCTCTATCTCTTTATTTATGTTGGTTAAGGAAGCCTACAAGGTATTTTTATTTCTATCCAAGCAGTGGATGGAAACTAATCAAGGAGAGAAGCAACCTAGAATTAAGGAGAAATTTCCTGACAGAACAATTAATCAGTGGAACAACTTGCCTCCAGAAGTTGTGAATACTCCAACACTGGAAATTTTTAAGAAGAGATTGGATAACCATTTGTCTGAAATGGTATAAGTTTTCTTGCCTGAGCAGGGGGTTGGACTAGAAGACCTCCAAGGTCCCTTCCAACTCTGTTATTCTATTCTATTCTATTCTATTCTATTCTATTCTATTCTATTCTATTCTATTCTATTCTTTGAGAAGTCTTGGGGCATCTTAAGTTTTATCACAGAAATAACTAGGAACTAGAGGCTTATTCATTTGATACATTAAACTGCAGTGTGCAAAAGTTTATGCTACAATGAATTTTAGACAAGTCCCTTTAGGAGCCTTTTTTATGCTTATGAAAGCTTAAACAATTGGTGTTGCTCTGAACTTTTCTGTATTTTTTTCTGTACAGTATTAAGAAGGACAACAGTGTAGATTCCTTTGCATAAATGAACCAAAGAACCTGTTTGTCTGCTGAAACAGCTATGCCAGAGCAGAAGCACAGAAGAATTGCTTTAGAATTCAAAAGTAGCATGGGGATTTTAGAAAATGACAAAAGAAAGATTTGAAAAGAAGGGCTATAGTTCTCAGCTCAGAGAACCACACTGAAAGCACAGGTCAGTCCATCAATGAGATTTACCAGACTTATACAAAACAAATCATTAAGTGGCAAGGAAGAGGATTTTTGCTTGTTTAACATAGAAGAACACTAGCATGCATCCTATCATTAAAAAAGTAGAGGTGTGCAAATTCTCCCCAATTTGACACCTCTGAAGTCAGACACTACTGATCAGAATATTCTAAATAACTGTATTTTGAGAGTTACAGTATGTCCTAACTTCAGAATAAAATATGTCTCTTCTGAATACTAGACAAAATGGACATGTTTAAATGGTTTCTTTTCAGTATTTTTATATAATCTTTTCATCCAAGCCACTAAAAGTAGGACAGATAAGTTCCTTAGTCCTACTGGCTGAGAAATGCATGAGGGAAAAAAGCAGGCAGAAGTGATTTTCAGCTGCTTGGTAGCTTGCCAAATAAGTATAGTTAAGAAACCAACACTAAAAATCTTTGCTGAAGGAAAATTAGACTTTAGAAGCACTGTTTTGTATGTGCTGCCATATGCTGTTTTGTATTATCTTGGCACTCAGTAAATGCAAAGTCTATGCAATGTTATTGTATGCACTGTTTGCATACTCATATTGATGTTGAGTTTTCAGGTGAAAACTCAGGTTCTATTAAAGAGTATGCTGTTTTGATTGGATAGAACGTTATTGGATTTCTGTAAAATGTATCATTATGCACTATTCACTAATAAAACAGAAAATTCACAAGCCAATAGAAGACAATAACTATTCTTGCTCTTGTGGTCTACTGATTGTGCTCTTTGCTGGACTTCTGTTGCCATTTAAGTAGATGAGCTGGGAGAAAAGTATGCTTAAGTGATTTCCTATGAGAATTTAAACCATATTTTCATTTAAAAGGTAATCTTTTCATTTCTGTAGGACAAGTAGTAGATATCAGACCACATGGACAAACATCTCACCTACAGTTGTGGGAAAGAACCTTTTCCCTGTTGTTCCCTGTGGTAGAAAATTAAAAATGTTCTACTGTGTTCAGAAAAAGAACTTGTGTAAAATTGTAATTTTGTTTTGAGAGAACACAGCTTGCTTGGAACAGTTTGAAATAAAACTTCAGTTAAAGAAAACCTTTTCTATTTTGTGCTCATGTTGACAACAAAGCTAGGCTTCCAACATGGCTAAGTAAACACATAGTGTCATTTTCTATTCAATTCACAGACTTTTACAATGACATTAACCACTTTTCATTCTGTGATAAACACTTTGCTGATTAAATGGATAAAATTTCAGCACGGAAGAATGAAAGGCATGGCAACTCCAAACATATACATACTGTGTTGCAATTTTAGTGGCACATCAGTGTGAAACACATGATGTTAAGGCTGTTTCTCACCTCCCAGAAGATGGATAACTGCTCTAGCTGCACCCCATAATTAACAAAATCTACAGTATTAAGATTCAGCGAGAAATAGTGGACTGAACAATGTGGAGCTTTGATGTGTATTACTCCTTTATGGTATATAACTTATCAACAGTTTAGAGCAGTAACTTGCCTACCTAGACAAGAGTCTTCTGTGTACTTTTATTGTCTTTGTTCTTTTCTGGATTCTAGAGCCATCAAAAATTAGATAGTTTGATTACTAGTTGTAGGAACCAAATATTACATTCATTTAATTGTCAGGCAAAATGCTTTTTAATTTTCTGAAGTTTTCTAGACACATGCTTCCAATAATGACTCTCAAGATACTGCAAAGCCACAAATGAACTGCTGAGGAGTTGCAGGCTCTCTCTCCATGATTTGCATAATTATGCTTTCATATTTACATTGTTATATGACTATTGCCCAAGCTGCAGAATATCACATTTTATAGTGATTTCACAAGGTCCTGCATTTAACAAATCTTTTGTTTCTCTACAGGAATTTAAATACAAGCTTATATATGTTCTAATCAGAAAAACACCCCATCAATTCAGGAGTTATTACTTCTTGGAAAACATGCAGAAGATTTCAGCCAAAGAAAATGCAAGCACCATGAGTGCTAATCTCTGATGTAGAATATGTTCAGAATACAGCCAGAGAAGTAACATTTTCAAAATATCAAAGTCAAATTCCTAAAAGGCAATGCAATTAAAATAAAATTCAAATCTCAGCATAGCAAAATAGCAATTATTATGCTGCTTTTAAATAATTTTGTAAAAGCCAGACTATGGTCTTAGTTTTAAAACTGTTTCACAGAAAAACTGACAAATGCCATAGCATTGGTAAGGGAAAATATTTTTTAGATTTGATTTGTTGGTTCATTCAAAACTCTGTATTATTCATTCCATCACTCACTGGCTGTTTTCAATAACATCACAACCCATGTATGCCTTTTGATTTGAAAAATGATGATAATGCAAACCACAAAATACCTTTTTTTAGTAATATAACATTTTGTTTAAGTCATTTAAAATTAATTGCCATTATAGTTGTTTTGGTGGTTTATTCAATTTACTTGTATTTTTTCACTCAAATTACAGGGAAAAAAATTCAGCAAATTTAAATAACTGGCTTTGGCTTTTCTATACAAAAATATCAATATCATAAATTTTCTACGAATTGATTATAATAGTTTATTAACAGAGAATTTTGGAATTTTAATCTTGTGTTTTTTCATTCTTATTGATAATCTTTACTATTTTTATATTTTTATATATTATTCTTATTGCTAGTGTCTTTCCTGTTAACTATTTTGTTATTGATATAGTATATAGATGACAGGCTAGCAATTTGCAAACAGATTTAGTAGTTGAGTAGTTTAAAATTCTTTTGGCCTGTTTTGTAAGGGATGAGAGATTAACATTGCTGTATTATATTAATCAGCATTCAACTAGGGAGGATGTTATGAGTACATGTGTTATTCTTTTTTTTAAAAGGCACTTTTTAATGTCTTGTTTGTTGTGGTTTTCTTTTTTTCTTTTTCAATATTTGTACTTTGTACTTTAACTTTTCTTGAAAAAAAACTAAATATTATTCTGAAAGAAATACCAATTGAGATTCAATACACATGTTTAAACATTTAAGGAGTCATGCCATGAGTTGATGCAGGTGTATTATTGACTAACTTTGATGGGTCTAGGTTAAGTATGACTAAGGTTAGATTTGGCCCATTATATTAATGTGGATATATCTATATATTTTAATGTGCATGTCTATATATTTTAAATAGCATTATAGTACTTAATATTAATGTACTTCACATGTTCTGCAAATCTATCCAGAAAATAAATGTATGTTAAAAGTCCCACAATACTTTGCAATATGATATAAAAAGAGTAAACAAGGACTTATTCTGCTATAGTATTCACAATTCATAATTAGATAATAAAATAAAGAATCAAAGGAAATTAATGATAATGCCTGCAGATAACCTTCCAGGGACATGTTCTTGATACTAATTAATTAATATTCTGAGATGGGTGGGAGGTGGCAGTTTGTGTTTTCCCCTATTTGTCTGTCTAGAAATAAAGGGATTTCTAAAGTGAAAGGGCAGGAAGAAAAATAATCTTATTGAACTGAAAATAGCAATATAGAAGTTGCATTGCAGTCTGAAATCTCTCAGTCTTTTCCATGAGATTAAAATTTTTGAAAGGTTTGGAAAATTTGGAAAACTCTGGATGGAAAGTTTTTAAAGGTAGATAGGAAACTATTTTATAGGAAGTCCATTTGATGAGGATACTTAACATGGTTTACAGTAATTATTTAGAGTTTCAGACAGAAATATTTCCATGCTATTAAACTATGCTAAATATTAAACTTTTCTTAATGAAAATCATATGCACTATCACTGAGCACTAAATTATTGTCAATTTAATATTCGACTTAATGAAGAACAAGTATAGATTGGATAGTAAATCACATAATTTCTGTAAAAGAGTTTCCACAGAAGAATAATAGAGGATATTGCTACCATCATGTAAGTCACATTTTATGTATTATGATGTCATGGCACAATCAATACAGTTTTGACATCGTTGTACCTTATAATAGATACCTATGTTTTTATGCAAAAAGTATTTCTGGTTGAAATGAAACCTGGAAAGAGTTCCTGAAAACTGAAGACTCACTGCTAATCAATATCGGTAAGATTAAATTTGATGAACTAGTGAACTAAATCCATAAGTGGTTCACACATGTAGTAATTTATTATTTTGCCTGAAACTTCTTTGAAAATCCCAGCAGTTGGATCCACTTGGATCCTCACACTGTGCATTTTTTAAATTAAGCCTTCTAAATGCTTAATGCTTGGTGAGAAGCTGCATGACTTTATTTTAGAGGAGTAATTAACTTTTTAAATATTAAGTACGGCCAGTTCCACAAAAGTAACATCTTACAGTGACTTCCTAAGGTCCTGAACTCAATAAGAATTTATAACCATTAAACATATTCTACCCTGTGTTATAGAACATTTTATTGTGTGATATTGGCCAGTATTAACATGATTTATGTTCTTACAGAAAACAAGAAAAAGAAATAAACTTCTGAAAACTTAAAGGTACTGACATAATGATGGATTTATTTTCTGAGTTCAACAAGACTTTTTGAAGGAAATACTATATCAGCTAGGAATCGTTAGAGTAAAAGCAAGACATAACATCTTATGGCAAAATACTCTTGAAGTCCTACATCACTGTTTCAATGTTAAGTAGAATCCCAACCAGTTTATGTGGATGTAATCATTTGGTGCAGAACAGGTCTAAATGATCCAAAGCTGCTTTTCAAAAGGCAACTAGACTTCCTTGGTTTTTTTTTTTTCTTTCCTTTCTTATAGACATTTTGCGTCTCATCCAAGAATTTCTTCAGTTCTGATAAGAAGCAAAACATTTTCAAGGAAAAAACCAAGAAGGTTCAGTTGCCTTTTGAAAACACCTTTGGGACAACCATCACCTGGATTTGAGACTCTCCATAGATAGATCTAAGTGATGTTTATATTTTGCAAATAAGTTACTAATTATAATCATTAATTAATATGGCTTATGGCCATTACTTAATCCAAATGTAGAATCTGAGAACACATGCAAAAAGTATATATGAAAAGAATTCATACAAATCACAACAGCTTAAGATTTTCCAGTAGGATTAT
Source organism: Thermophis baileyi (assembly GCA_003457575.1). Lineage (NCBI taxonomy): Eukaryota > Metazoa > Chordata > Lepidosauria > Squamata > Dipsadidae > Thermophis > Thermophis baileyi. The sequence continues at coordinate 888,890 of QLTV01000229.1, forward strand.
AAAATACCCATGAAAATTATTTTGACTGAAAAGTACTCCAAACTGATACGTCAAAGCTATGGTATTGTTCCTGTTTTGTGGAAATGCACTTTTCAAAGAGTGAGTAGAAAAGTAGGCAGAAAGAGAATGAGATAGCTGGATTTTCCAAATTTACACAGGTCTAACATGATATGCGACTAAGGTGGCTTAAAGATGCTGGAGATGGTCTCTACTCCAGCGGTTCAAATCCTAGCACCGTGTGAGGGGATAGGTGCTCATCATTTGCCTCGGCTTCAGTTTGACTTGCTATGTGCAAGTAGATAAATAGGTACCGTGTTTCCCCGAAAATAAGACCCTGTCTTATATTTTTTTGAACCCTGAAATAAGCGCTTGGCCTTATTGCCATGCATTCAAAAGCCCAATTGGGCTTATTATCAGGGGATGTCTTATTTTGGGAGAAACAGCGTACCACTTCAGTGAGAAAAATAATGGTGCTTCATGTGGTAGTACAATCCTAGCTGGTGCTGGATCTGCTGGTAAAGCTGTAAGACTTGGATTGGCACACAGATATATGATCAAGCAGGAAGGCAATATTATACAATTGACTAAAGGTGGGGTATAGTGAATTTTCTGCCCCTGTAGCAGTTGTGCTAAAAATGATGATATAGCTATCCAGTTCATGTTCTGGTGCCTCACACTAATAAACTTTGTCCAATTTTATTCCAAATTACAATCTCGATACAAAGATGACATAGGTATTATGCTGTTTATTATGTTGGCTCCGTGCTGCTTCTAATGCACTAGCATTGGTGATGCAATACTTCTTGGCTAAAAGAACCATTTCTGCAAGTCAACAAGTCAAACTTGTGAGGAAATTTATGAATTGCATAAAACTGAAATTGTCTTCCATTTTTAAAACACACACTAAAACTATTTTAGAAGACTTGTTTCTATGAAAATTATTATTATCAAATTTATTTGCTGCCCATCTTGCAATTCAAAGTGAAGATGCATATATTTCTTAAATAATCTCTCTTGCCTTGATCTTGTTGCTCTTGAAATTCATAAATTTCATTGCTAAATACTAAAAAAGTGAATGAAATTGAATTCTCTGTGTTTGCAACCAGAGCATTCTCTTTCAATTACACATCATGCTTCTGCTGCAGAGGTGAAAATCAGTTTTTGATACTTTAATATATATATTATTTACTGAAAGTAATGTTGTACCTTGCTTGATAGAAATCAGAAATATATTGGAAACTAATGTGCAGAAGGAATGAAAAGGGAATATTATCTTATGTTGCTATGGCATTTCAGCTTGATTGTTTCAAGTGCAACTTGATTTCACAGATGATTACCTCTAGAAATGAAGAGTCATTCCAATATTCCCAGTGATAATGTGCTGTTTTGCAAAACTTGATAAATTAGTACACTTTGAGAAGAGACACTTTGTGAGGCTCTCTGTGCAATTTCTTTCTCAGTTTTATTTGTCTTCAAACTATTAATAATTACCATTAATTAATAGGAACAATCTAAAAGAAACCTAATTCCCTTTATATTACACTGTTATCAGAAGTTGACAGTGAATTTAAATGCTGCCGATACAAGAAGATGCTGGTGAATATTTTTTCCATGTTTTGTTCTCAGGTTTCCACATATACACAAACACTGTCTTTCTTATACTAGCTGAGTATCTGACACTCACAAAATTAATTTAGGTTCTTCAGTAATCCCATCACCCTAGTTTCCCCGCACCCTTAAAATCAGGTAAAGAGTTAACTAGGGTTCTCTCAATCCTGTGGAGGAATTTAGAGGATGCCCCTATTTATGATCTAACAGAATTATTTATTTATTTATTTATTTATTTATTTGTCAAACATGTACAAGATAGCAGGTATAGGTATAAACATAAACATAATCAAAGTGAATGAGGACAATAGGACAGTAGGACAGGGACGGTAGGCACGCTGGTGCGCTTATGCACGCCCCTTACAGACCTCTTAGGAATGGGGTGAGGTCGACAGTAGACAGTCTAAGGTTAAAGTTTTTTGGGTTTGGGGAAGAAACCACAGAGTCAGGTAGTGAATTCCAGGCATTGATCACTCTGTTGCTGAAGTCGTATTTTCTGCAGTCGAGTTTGGAGCGGTTTACATTAAGTTTGTATCTATTGTGTGCTCGTGTATTGTTGTGGTAGAAGCAGAAGTATTCATAGACAGATAGGACATTGTAGCGGATAATTTGATGTACTATGCTTAGGTTGGATCGAATACGGCGAAGTTCTAA
>QLTV01000229.1:898972-923683 GCA_003457575.1 Thermophis baileyi
GGTATTCAGAACTGAAACGGTTTGATGCACTTTTAAGCAATTGTGCATGTGTGTGTTTGTCTTCTTTTTTAAACTGCTTTATTTTTTTTTACAAAACAGGTTCCTTCAGACAATTCATGTTTAATTTTTTGTCATAACTATTATGAATCCTTTCTCAGTCAAAATGAAATATAATATATATATATATATATATATATATATATATATATATATATCTGGGAACATTGGGCTACAATGATAAATATAGGAAGATAGAAGTCATCACTTACAAATGTCTATTTTCAGGAGATGACAGTCCCTGGGGCAATATCAGGGATGCATTGCAACACAAGAGTTCTCGGTCCCAGAACATATCTAATAAATAGTTCATACACATGGGCATAATGTTATTTGAGGATTTTCTTTTTAAGTCCACCTGATTGACAGCAAGCTTAGATAAAGAATCCTAGCAATTAATATCCTTAAGAGTATAAAATCACAGATAATTATTTTTCTTTCATCAAATTTTCTTGTAGATTTGGGTGAGGGTTAGAAAGTGAGTGACTCCTGTGACCTTGAAAATGGAATGGCAGATCAGCTTCTAAGAGGGAGGGAGAGTTGACAATAACAGTTAAGATCCTGTTTTATTAACTGAAGCATTCCATTTCCTCTGAAAATTTACTACCATTCCATTCTATACAATTTATCCAAGCAGGTCTTGCTTTCTTAATAATTCAGTGTTATTCACTGAAAGAGCAATAAAGCAAACTCTGTGTTTGCATATATATTCATATTCATTTACATGGCAATGAAACATGCACATCATTCTCTTTGATGATGGTCAATTACTTTATCCCTCTAAAACATACCTTTGTATTTAAATACAAAGGATATAACTCATTTTAAGCTATTTCATGAGTATCTTACTTAAGAGGAATGAAAAATCTCTAATAACCCTAATAGATCATAATTCAAAGTAAGGAATGTTCTTTCTTCTAATGCTTGGGGTCCAAAAGCAGAGTCCTTTAACATAAGTTGCTTTAAGTCTTCATCACTTAAAATAAATAAAGTGTCATTTAATTAAAATTAAGCTTTCAAGACTGAGATACATAAGACAGCCAAATATGCAATAATTGCAAGGTAATACACTACATTAATAATTCTTATTCCCCTTCTGTCCTATTAAAAATTATAAGTTGGTAGCAATATATGGAAGTGCCTGGGGAACTTCACAAATATAAAAATAGCCACGTATGAAACATGTATACTACTATGCCAATTGCCTTTCCCCCCCCCCCCCTTGGGAAGGATTTTGGTCACTGACTGTCTGCCTGTAAGATCATTTCCTGTGCTGTTGTCTTTCCTTTTTCCTCTGAACTGCATTAACAACTTCCTTTAAAAGTAGGAGAGGTGTGAAGATGCTGCTACTACTTGCTATTCCTTAGTGTTTGCTGATATTTAAAAAAAAAAGACTATGAATAAGCAGCCATGCATGTCATGTTTTCAGAATCCTTCATCTATAGCAGAAAGCTTCAGGAGTGTGTCCTAAAGTAAAATTGAAGTCCCCAGAGCAAAGATGGTTGAGGACTCTGAATTTCAGATAAAGAAAGCTTTGAACTAGACAGCCTTATGTCTGGAACAGAAATTGCATCCCTCAGACAAAACTCTGCTTCAGAATAAGTGCCAACACACTTATTCCCAAGACAATCTATGGAGTCAATGTGCCAATGCAAGAAGCAAGCTGGGCATGAAATCGTAAACACATGGATGGAACATTAATAAGAGTGCAAGGAAGAGGAAAAATGGCTCGATCACTCATTCTGATTATAGCAATCACAAGCCTGACAAGTGGCTTGTGAGAAAGTTGCTCATGGGATTGGCAGTGATGGGAATCGTATAATATTATGTAAACCTGAAAGGAGTTTTTGTTGTTATAGACTTTAGTAGGTACAATTGATCCTTTATAATTAGGTATTAATGTTAAAGTGCTCTGGACAAATTTTAAAATGAATTGAAATGTAAATACCCAAAGTAGCAAGAAAAAGAGCAAGGTAATGTTTTTTCTCATTTAAAAAAAGAGTTTGGTTGTCTTTTAAAGCTGCATATAATCATCATTGTAAAGGTTAGATTCCTATATAGAAACATTGCTGAATACCTTCAAACTTTTCCTTTCCTGAATCTTAAATTTGGTAAACAGCAGTAGAAAATGTTAGGTATTTTAGTTTCCATGAGACTAAAAGAAAATAGCAATTGGGATAATAGAAAACAAAAACTTATTTTCAGGCATAATCAAATTTTCGTCACTAAGAACAAAAAGTCTGTGTTTGCATAACGGAATAAACTAAAACTTGGTTGGCTAGTTTGTAATAAAATATGTAGTAGAGATGTGAGTCACATATTTAGATTGTGGTTCTTTTATGCAAATTAATATAGCTAGGTTAATTTATTAAAGCATAACTAATTTAACCATGAATAAATATAGGATGCAATATAGGATGAACACAGTTCTACTCATGTCCAGTTTGCTATGTTCTTTCTCCAGACGTAAAAAGGGAAGATATAAAACTGAATTTTCACTATTCATGTACCTGGTTGATATAAAATCTTGTCTGAGTAGATTTCCTTCCCTTCTCCAATGCATGGATGGTACCAGATATGCTGCAGGTACCCATCAAGGATTATATTTTAAATATCATTTCAGGTGAGAATACACAGCAAGGCTGGAACAGGCCTTGGGCAAAGTAGTTTACAAAATTCTGGAAAGTAGTGTGATTGCTCTTCACCAGCCCTAAAGTTCTGGACTACAAAAACTCAACCTCAGCTGAAGTGCAAACAAAATGCTCTGACTTGAACAATTTCATGAGAGCTGCATAGTTTTCTGAAGCGCCTTGAATTCTATCAATAAAACACGAATCGTTTTCTTGTACAAGATGTCTATGTTGGAAATATGAATGTCAGGCTGGGCATGCTCCTGAGGTATCCTTGTTTGAGCACATTTCTTAGAGCCAGAAGATAGTAGCACCTCTTGGGATTACATAGTTCAGGAATGGTATGTCAGACCTCAACCCAAGATCAGTGTGGATTTGATGTATCACTTTACTTTTTTGATGTAGTGATTTCTCTCGCCTTCTCCCCAGTAGTTGTTAATCATCTCACCAGAGTAATAATCTGAATTAACAAGACTTTTTAGATTAATTGTCAATATAGTGATAGAATACTACTTGTAAAATTCTGCCTTCTTATATAAAAAAAGATTAGGTGGCGGCAAATGTTTTTGCCTGAGACCTTAGAGATTTGGTACTAGTCAACACTTTGTTTCATGGATTAATAAATTGTTATGGTACAATACAGTTGTCTATGTATCTCAGAACTTTCTTAGCAATGATCCAACAAGGAAAATTACTACCTATATGCTTCATTCTGTTAGTACTTGGCAAGCTTTGTTTTTGAGGTGCTAATTAGCAAAATATAAATCTCTGATAACTTTACACACGCAGCTAGTTGATTTTATTTTTTCTGATTCTAACAGGTTGTATGTTTATCTTTCTAAGTAGACTCAGAGTTGAAGCTTTAAAGAAGAACAGAACTTGAAGTTTATCCTGATTTAGTCATAGCTGAGTTGAAAAACAAGAGCAAAAATCCAGGAAAGCAACTCAGCACAGCAACTACAGCAACTCCATAAGGATCTGAGCATAAGTTGTTTCATCAACCATAGAAAGTTAACTTAAAGTTACTAAAGCTGCTAAAGGCTACATGTCCTAGCTTCTGGCCCTGTCATCAGGAAAAACCACCCAGTTATACAGGCATTTACATCTATAGACTTCGTATGATGGTGTAGGCCAGTGATGGTGAACCTTTTTTTCCTCGGGTGCCGAAAGCGCGTGCGTGCGCGCTATCGCATGCGCACGCATGCGCACACCCATAATTCAATGCCCCCCATGCACCCCACCCCCTGTGCAGGCGGCGCACGACCGGCCCATTTTTCCCCCTCCCAAGGATCCAGAGGCTTCCCTGGAGCCTGGGGAGGGCGAAAACAGCCTCCCCCGCCCCCCGGAGGCCCTCTGGAGGTCGGAAACAGCCCGTTTCCTGACTTCTGGTGGGCCCGGTAGGCTCATTTTTCATCCTCCCCCGTCCCCCAGAGGCCCTCCGGAAGCCGAAAACACCCTCCCAGAGCCTCCATGCGAGCCGAAAATCAGCTGGCCAGCGCGCACATGTGCACTGGAGCTGAGCTAGGGCAACGGCTCATGTGCCGGCAGATATGGCTCCGCATGTCACCTGTGGCAGCGTGCCATAGGTTCGCCATCACGGTGTAGACTATCATATGGAACACCTATAATCAAAAAAATGTGCTCATAGATGTAATAAGAGGATGATTTCAGAATATAACAGATAATAGAAATTAGCATAGAGGTTTCAGGTATGCATGTCTCTATGTGGCATGGATTCTGTAGTTTTATTCTTCTATTTCAACCTGGCTTTTCCTCAAACATTCTCCTTTCATGTTAATGCTGAAAATTGGCCAAACTTCATAAAACATTGTGAATGAATTTTATTGACTCTTTGATTTTTAAGTGAATCATATAAATTCTCTTTTGAAAATTATACATAGTTTGTAACAATTATTCATAAAGAATTGAAGCTATATTGAATAGGGCCTTAGATAATGTAGATAGTGCTATCTCCAAAGCACCAGCATCATTTACCAAAAACAAGAGCGAAACTTATAAATCCCCAGTTCTATAAATGTGTGTATTTTCATTTTTTTTTTCCACAAATAAATGCCAAGTTCATCCTCTCTGTCACTAATATACTGGAGTAATATTCCAATGTCTTAAACTATACCAGGGATTGGCAACCTGCGGCTCCGGAGCTGCATGCGGCTGTTTGGGCCCCCTGCTGTGGCTCCCTGTCCCATCACTGGCTGGCCTCGCCCTCCCCTCCCTCCCCTGGCCTGAGAAGGTAAGGGTGACGGCGGGAATGGAGAAGCGGGCGGGGCTGATTCTCCGGCGCTGGTTGAGGAACATAGCCACCCCCGGCGGAGACTTTCCTTCGGGCGACCCTCCTCCCCCTCTCACAACTCCCTGGCTGGCTGTGGCGGGGCCGGGAGGGTGCGCATGCGTGGGGAGTCCTCAAGCGAGCGCCAAAGCACAGCAAAAGCGTGTGCAGAGGGCGGGCGGCTGCTTGCTTAAGGAGGGTCTTTGGATGCGGCTTCTCTCCTGCCCTAAGGCTCTGGTCATTGCCTTGCCGTCCCCCCCCCTGCAGCTCTTCGACCAAGCGGGGTGGGCGTAAGCTCCAGCCCGAAGCGGCAGGAAGCGAAGGCTGCCTTCGCTCCGGCGACCCTCCTCCACCTCCTTCTCCTCTCATGCGGGGTGGGGGGGCATGGCAAGGCGATGGCCGGATCCTTAGGACAGGAGAGAAGCGACCCTGTAGCTGCTTTCACGCCACATTTGCGCGTAAGGCAGCCTTCGCTTCCTGCCGCTTTGGGCTGGAGCTCACACCCTCCTCGCTCGGCCGAAGAGCTGCGGGGGGGGGAGATGGGACGGGACACAGCAAGGCAATGGCTGGATCCTTAGGGCAGGAGAGAAGCCGCGTCCAAAGACCCTCCTTAAGTGAGCAACCGCCCGTCCTCCGCGTGCGCCTTTGCTGCACTTTGGTGCTCACTTGAGGAGGGTCTCACCATGCGTGCCACAGCTAGCCAGGGAGTTGTGAGATGGGGAGGAGGGTTGCCCAAAGAGAAGCCTTCGCCAGGGGTGGTGATCGTTCCTCAGCACACAGAGAGAGAAGGGAGAGAGAGAGAGATAGAGAGAGATGGGGAGAGGGAAAGAGATGGGAGAGGGAGAAAGAGAGATGGGGAGAGGGAGAAAGAGGGAAAAGAGAGAGAGAGATACCTGTTTCCCATAGAAAAGAAAACATAGAGAGCCACAAAACCTGGGTAGGCATGGCTGGGGGGACATGTGACTTGGTGGGAGATAAGAGCCACAAAACCTGGGTAGGCATGGCTGGGGGGTCATGTGACTGGGTGGGAGTGAGTGACGTTGAGTTGGCCACGCCCACCCAGGTTTTGTGTTTTGTTTTCTCTGGGAAATGGGTCCAAATGGCTCTTTGAGTTTTTAAGGTTGCCGACCCCTGAACTATACCTACCTTCTTATAAAATGTTTGGCATCTTCTGTAAATCTCTGGGTTAGGTTTTCATATATCCATGGTTGCTGGGTAATAGTGTAATTTCTCATCAGGAAGCAATTTAGATGCCGAAAGTTGTTAAAGAAGAGGAATATGATTGCCACCAAAGTAACAACCAACAAAAAGAAGTAGCCCACCATTCTATGTGGCATTCTGAAAAAGCCAATATAATGCATAACTTCCAAAGTTATTAGAGCAATTCCAATGATCTGAAGGGTTGAAGGAATATGCATTTTAATTCCTGTGATGAAAACACTTCCATCCCCAGGTCTGCAGTCTCTAATATTATTCACAGGCATTCCATAGAAATGATCAAATCCGTGATTTAAGGGATGGTGGCAGAAATCATGACTGTTGTTACAATTTAGACCAAGATGCCATTTGCCTAGATGAAAAAAAAGCACATAGATTTCAGATCATATGTTAGCCCTCAATAAAGATTGTAGAAATACATATTTACATTTTAATATGAAGGGACTAAAATCATATTTCCAAAATATATACATGAATAAAATAATGCAATGTGAAAAAACCAATTTTGCATTCAAAAATGTATACAAAACGTATTACTGTGTTTCCATATTGTAAACTATATGTAAATAAATTATTTTGAATAATTTATAAACAGAAGTATTTCAACAAAAGCGAGAAAAGGAAAAGCAGTTTTAAAATCTAGAAAAAAGTGGAAACTGAGCAAAAATATACCCGTTTCTAATACATTACTTAAACAAATAAATAAAATAGGGAATATTCATCCCTAACACCCCTTGTTAGGTGGATCATCTGAATAATTTTGAAATAGTCTTCAACTAAAGAGTCTTATCTAAGAAAACCACAATCCTTTTCACTTGATTTCACAATATATATTTTTTTTACTTTCTCTTTCTTTCTATAGTGGAAATGTGCCACTATACATTTCTATTTGGATGCACATTTTGGGCATGTGTGAATAAGCATTCTTATTGTAAAAGTAGAAAGATCAGTCTAGCCTTTATTATGAATCTGGAGTTGCTTTTTTTTTCAACTTTTCTGATGATAAGCAAATCTTATTTAATAGTGGACTAATGGCAGCTAAAATGAGTTGGGATGGAATTAAAGGCTATCAGAAATTTTTGCTATTAATGTGGCATATTTATACTGTATTTATGTTCACCACAGGCCTCAGAAACCCATTAACTAACTAAAGGCACCTACAGACTTAACAGATTGCATTTTTTATATGATATTGGACCATATAGCCACTTAAATTGTGATCCATAAATTGGGTGAAGAATTAAAAAAATAGATCAAACAATTGCATTATTTCATGAATCTTTGTAAACTTTTCACGAACATATTATATTTGGAGTTTTTTGTTATATGTGTGTGTATGAATGTTGCCAATATTCTGTTAACTTGTAAATCATTTTGAAAACCAATTTAAAGATAAGCACACATATTTAAACAGAAACACAGTGAAAAATATGCACCTATATCGATCACTCTTACCTACAAGACCTGTAGAATAGCCTTCCTGTTGAAGAAGTTTTGCAAATGTTATTTCTTCAGCAGGCAGACCCCCTGAAGAGGCTGAAAACAAGAAGACTCCAAGCCGATTCAGACTAGCCATTCCTAACAAAATTAAACATTTGAATATAAAAGAATATATATATGTAAATAAAGCAACAGTAGAAGAGCATTTTATCAGATTATCTATGAAAAATAGATGGCATATTGATATAATACTGGAGCTTGGTTGTTTTTATTAGGATGAGAGCAAAAAGAAGTTCACCCATATCCAGGTATTGTTGTAAAGAATGATTGAACATCTTTTTGTGATTGAGGAGCAGATTCTGTGATCCATAGCATTATGAGCTCTATTAAAGCCTGATAGGAGTGGACAACATAATATGTATACTTTTACCACCATTCCATTATTATTATGATTAGCCACAAAGCCAGCCAGATTTATAAACTGTAGGTGGCATTTTCATCCACTTACTGAGTCCTTGCCAAAGACGTGGGATAGGCAGATGTTATTATTTAATAACATCCTTCTCATCTTTCCTATTACCTTCTATTATTAGTATCTTATGATTATATTACTTTGTTGTTTGTATGTACAATGAGAGCTTATGCACTGGAGATAAATTCCTTGTGTGTTCAATCACACTTGACAATAAAGAATATTCTATTCATTAAAGGCATTGTCACAGTATTTAAGCTGTTCGAAATAAAGCTGCTTTTTGCAATTGACCATGATTATGTCAATGCCAATGATGTTCAAGTGTTGCTCCAGTTGTTTACTATTGTTGTTAATCTTTTGAAAAAAGCAACAATGTGGCTTTCATTTTCTAATCAGTGGGACATCTAAAAAGAAGAAAAATAGCTAGCAAGGTGGGAAAAATCTGCAAAGCAAGGATTTTAGAATACTTTCAACCCTGAACATTCCCAAGCACAGTAAAATTTTCATTGGAGGAAAAAAAGTTATGATTGGCTTTTGGGGCCTGAGGCTTGGTACAGCCTGCAAATATCCTATTCTGAATGCCTTAACTGGTTAATTTTTATTCTACTGCTCAACTTTTCTCATTATATCATAGCCTCATACAGGAAAAGTTGCCTTCCCTTGTATGAATGGGAATGTTTTATGGAAGCAGCTGTGTTATGAATTAGGTTTAAGTGCTGGCCCTGCTGATCCTTTTGTTTTTCTGTCTCTGAGATCCATCAGATTAGTGGACCAAGACAATAAGCGGTGGCAACATATTTGGGGAACTCTTTGTCACTGAGATGTGACAGGCTGGTCATGCCATCCATTCAAAAAAGCCCTAGAGATGCATTTATTCTCATTATCTTTCTGTTAAGGTTCTTTCTACTCTGATGAAAATCGTTTTTGTGCAATTGGATTGCTTGTGTTATGCAATGTGTACATTACCCTCCTACTCAAAGTGACTAATCAAGATGGCTAAGTCTGTAAGTCTTTGTTTGATTACTGGTATTAAATCAATTGTTTCTGATCAATTGTTTCTGATCAGTTATAATATAAAGCTTTAAATTTAGTGAATCTGTTCATCTAGGGATTCACTGAAATATACCATTTTATTTGGGAGAGGGGTTAGCTTTTTCTTGCAACTGCAATTGAAATGAAATCATCATCGTCTGTGAGGAAAAAAATTGTGATTTTACCTAAACACATATTTCTTTTTTTCCATATACCACATAGAAAAGAACAAAACATTCAAAAGAGGTGTTTTGTAAAGAGCATTAGTGCAAATAAGGTACCCCTCTTTAAATTGTTTGTAAGGAAAGAGAAAAAGAGGACAACCAACAGCAAGGTGGATGAACTCAGTGAAAGTGACAACCAGTGTACTGTTGGGAAAACTGAAGCAACAGATTAGGAATAGATGATCTTGGAGAAAAATCTATCTATGTGGTTGTTAGGAATAAAATAAATAAATTGATAGTACATAATCAATCAATCCCTGTTGCATTAATGTAGGATTTCTCTTTGCCAGTTTGCAGGCCTATAAACTACCGTGTTTCCCCAAAAATAAGACAGGGTCTTATTTTCTTTTGACCCCCGAAATATGGCCTTGGACCTTTTTATCGGGGGGGGTGTCTTGTTATTTTGGGGGTGCAGGAGGCCCCTAAACCTCGGCCCGTGGCAGGGGGACTGGTGCTGGAGCGCCAACCAGCTGCTTCGCCGGTGCCACTCAGGCCGCTGCCTCCAGCAATTGTGGCAGCTTTTTCATTGCTTCCCGAGGTGAGGAGGCGAGGCAGGGGGGCGAAGGGGGGGAACATGCCCCACACGCACCTGCCATCCACGCGGAACAGCCTCGCAGAGGCCACTTCCGCAAACCCTAGCTCGCATGCCCCTTCTCTTAGTGGCCGCTGCAAAAAAAAACTCTTGCCAGCCCTAGCCCTGTCGACCCGGGACTGGGGGGAGGGGGACTGGCACCAGAGCTCCAAGCAGTGGCCGGTGTGGGCGGTCTGCACAGCCATGAAGCGGGAGTGGCGTGGCCGCAGCAATGCCCGCAGCATAGCCAGTGAGTATCGGGTCAGAGCCGCTGCCGCCCGAGATCAGCAGGCCAGATTCGGTGAGCCGGATACACTGCTGCCACTCGGGAGAAGAAGAGAGAGAGGAGGCGCTGTGAGAGAGCCCATTTCTCACATTCTTGTCCTCCTGGGTGGCAGCAGCGCGCTCAGCTCCCCGAATCTGACCTGCCGACCTCGGCCGGCGAGGGGGAGTGGCTGGTAGGGGTGGCAGGTGGGGAGGGGTGGGGCAGCGGAGAAGCGAGATGCATGGAGCAAGACAGGGCTCCCCTTGCCGTCTCTTCCCCCCTTGCTGGGCATGGCAGGAGCTGGAAGCCCGAGATCAGCAGGCCAGATTTGGTGAGCCGGACGTACCTCTGCCACTCGGGAGAAGAAGAGAGAAAGGAGGCGCTGTGAGAGAGCCCATTTCTCATATTATTTTCCTCCCGGGCGGCGGCAGCACATTCAGCTCCCTGAATCTGGCCTGCGGATCTCGGCCGGCTTGATGGCTTTTATTATTTACTCGGAATCAAGCCAGCCTCTCAGCGTAGCCCAGTGCCGAATCCCGGCTCCTTTTCAGGACAGGCAGGATGCTCGGGGGATGTGCATTAGTTGCTTTTCCTTGGGGGGGAGAAGTGGGGGGGAGCCGGAAACCCAGTGGTGTCCTCTTCCGAGCAGAAGGAGATGAATTTCACCAAGGCTGGGCTGCATTGTCTGCCAAAGCGGCAGGGTTGTGTAATGCTCTAGTTGGAAAGGAAGGCAGGGGGCGTAAAAGGGTGGCAGCAGGGGGGGAGATAGCCGTGCACTCTCTTCCCAATAATTTATTTAAACAGCCAAGCGCCACCAGGAAAACCTTTTTGTCTGCCAGTCAGAGCAACGGACAGACCCCACTTTGCCTTCTGCAAACAACCAGTGGCCAACTAACTAAGTCCAGGGGAAAGCCGCAGATGGGGAAAAGGGGTACGCACAGGGAGGGTCATAATGAAAAGAAGGGCCAGGGGTGACATGATAGCAGTGTTCTAATATTTGAGGGGCCGCTTCACAGAAAAAGGCAGAATAAGAAGCAATGGATGAAAACTAATAAAGGAGATAACCAACCTAGAAACAAGGAGAAATTTTCTGACAATTAGAACAATTAATCAGTGGAACGGCTTGGGGGGTGCTCTATCACTGGAGGTTTTTAAGAAAAGATTGGATAGCCATTTGTCTGAAATGGTATAGGGTCTCCTGCTTGAACAGAGGGTTGAACTAGAAGTGGTGCATGTACTGTATATGTATATTCCCACAAAGAGAAATATTCAGTCTTGTAATATCAACACATTAAAGGAAGTATCTGGTTCACAGTAACACTCCTTCGGTTCCAAAACTTTCAGATGCAGAATAGAGCACCTGTCTTATGTAATAATTACTGGAGTCAGCAATCTCACTAAATAAGTGATAAATATAACATACAGTGCATTTTCTTTGAGGAGTCCACACTCACACAGTAACTGTAAATTAAAACAATACAATCTTTTTTCATATTTAAAAGTAAACATATAAGCACTTTAGTTACCTGATCTGATAGGATATCGGCCTGTCAAGAAAGCTGCCCTACTTGGTGTACATAATGGGGAAGCTGCTACATGATGAGTTAGTTTTATGCCTCTGTTAGCTAAATTGTCAATATTGGGAGTTCTGGAAGAAAAACATGTGCATTGACAGTACATAAAGTTTGAATTTAGGCTACTTAAAAACATTCTTCTATCCCTGTTACTACCCTATCAAATACAAGCTGAAGAGAAAAAAACACATATACAGAGAGCTTAATAGAGTATTTTCTCTTACTTTATTTATGTGAATAGCATTAAACAGAGTCCTTCGGGAGTTGGGCGGCATATAAATTTTATAAATAAAAAAATAAATAAAAAATAAAACATCAAAGCAGTTTATTTATTTGAAAATGGTCAAGCACATTGATAAATGGATCATCCTTTCAGCCTTATTTATGGAAACATTCTCTTTTAATAAGTAAGCAAAATAAAGCATGGATGAAAAAGCATGAAAATGCAACAACAATGTATAGCAAATGAATAAAATAGTTTTTTAAAAAAGAAAATAATAACAGTCTAATTATTGCAACTTGCATGCCGCTGCATGGTTTTTTTAAAAATAGGTCCTTTCTGGAGCAGAATCATGTGATCTTATCTTTTCTGATCTTACATTCTTTAAAATTTGTAGTTCCTTTATATGTAAAACTTTATGCAACAAGAAAAAAAAACTCAACTGAACCAAATGCTAAATAAATATTGCAAATCAAAATGTGACAATATAATATCTGTTAGGAATAAATTAGTTCAAACTGGTGATAGTCAAGGTAACTATATTACATTATAGCATTAATTTTTTTTAAAGAAATTAATGTTTAAACAAATTATTCAAGATCAACCATATGTAGACTGAATAGGCTGCATTAGAATTCAGTATGACCTGGATGCACAGCCTAAGCCCAGGCTAACAAAGGTTGCCTATGAGGCTTTTAAACTTTGCCTAATAAGGAAACCTTAGATACTGTTTATTTTAATTAGCAAATTAAAACCCTGTGGATTTATATTAAAGCTCATTGGGATAATATAGGTGCTTGTAGATGTGTGTCTGCATTAGAAGCAGAAACTACTGAAGTCATACATATTTTTAAACATCTGTTGGTCATATAGCAAATTTCCCAGCACTATTTTCATCTGTGATTGAATTCTGGAGAGTTGGGAAGTTACATTATATATACCCTGCTTTCCCAAAAATAAGACCTACTCTGAAAATAAACCCTAGCCTGATTTTTTATCATGCTCCTAATATAAACCCTACTCAAAAAATTAAGCCCTAGTTAAGGTCATCATCAGTGGTGGGGGCATGGCCAGCACTGGAGGCAGCAAGAGCAAGGGGGCCAACTGTGTCCAACAGCAGCTGCAGCCTGCGAGTGCAGGTGAGTTGATTACCTGTCCAAGCAGCAGGTGGAGGCAGAGGCGGGGGGGAGGCACGTGATCCGGATGCGTCGCACAGGACGCGGGAAAGCTGAGAGTCAGTGGGCCGGAGCGGGCAGGCAACTGCGGGAGGATCGCTTTTGTGCAGCAGTCTCAACAGCAGATGGAAGCAAAGGCACGGGGGAAGGCAGGCGATCCCAATGCACTGTGCAGCCTAGTGGGAAGCTGAGAGACATGAAGACGAGCCTCCTGCAGACACCTGCCCACTCTGTCCCACCATCTCTCGGCTTGCCTGCTCCATTGTGGCCGCAAACAAGTAGAAGACGTTGGCCAGTGGCCACATGGAGTCTTGCTGGATTAGGATGCTAGAGCTGCCACCATGAGCTGAGGCAGGTGTCAGGGCATGGATGGCCTGGCTGTGGGGCCCTGAGGTAAGCTGGTGTGGGGCACGTGGGACAGCTCCACCCTCCCTTGCCTCGCAGTGGAGCTGCCATGAGCAAGCAGAAGAAGTGGGCCTCCAGTAAATGGAAAAAAATAAGACATCCCCAAAATAAGCCCTAGTGCTTATTTTGAAGCCCCCAAAAATATAAGACTGGGTCTTATTTTGGGGAAAACATGGGTAATACTGGAAAAATATGTCATAAACAAAGGAATATGGTAAGTACACAATTATAATTAGTGCCAGTAAGAGAATCATACAATATACAATGGATGGATGGATGAATGGATATATAATTCCAGGTTAGATTATATGGAGCTGCCTTTGAAAACTGGAAAAGTTCAATATGTTCAAAATATAGTGTGAAGACTCTGTTATTTGGACTATGAATCCATGAAATATTTTGCCTGGGATCTTACTTTTAATGAAAAGGGTTTCAAATCACACTTGTAAATATAGTCATTTCTAGATGTGCTAGAATTCAATTCTTGTAATATTTGATGATGATGAAAAGTAAATTATGAAATTTGAAATATAACACCATCTGAGAAAAAAATATTTGAAAAGCGTTCTGAACCATAGATCCCAATACAAAGAGCATTCAAATAGGGGATGTTTAAAGTATTGTACCAAACATGATTATTAACTTTTGATTCTACATAAAAAGCCAAATTTTGGTTTCTACATTTATAAAATCAGCAATCCATATTTTTTTACTTTTTAATTGCCAAAACATATGTGTTGTTCATGTACTTAGTATTTCTATACATACAGAAGATGTCTTAAGTCCCAAAGGTGCTTTTTCAAGAGGCAACTGGACTTTCTGAATTCAAAGAAAAACCAGAAAGTCCAGTTGCCTCTTCAAAAAGTACCTTTGGGACAACCATGATCTAGATGACTGAGAATCTCTATAGACATTGAAGATATCTTAAGGTACATAAGTCCCCCTAAGACTTAAAATATGTCACATATTTTAAAAGTTTTGAAACTCTTGTTTCCATTCCTGGAGAATCAGTCCTTCTAAATAGTTAGCCAGATTCACCATAATATTATTTAAAAGTTTCTTTCAAGCAATTTTGAGGTTAAAGCCATATCTATTTTTCAACTGTACTGTATAATAGGTTTTTGCTTTTATTTTTTAATTTATTTTAGCTATATGAAGCTCATTTATTTATGGACGGGGAATCTCCCACAGTTGCCTGCCCGCTCCGGCCCACTGACTCTCAGCTTTCCCACGTCCTGCGCGACGCATCCAGATCACATGCCTCCCCCCCGCCTCTGCCTCCACCCGCTACTTGGACAGGTAATCAACTCACCTGCGCTCGCAGGCTGCAGCTGCTGCCGGACACAGTTGGCCCCCTTGCTCTTGCTGCCTCCAGTGCTGGCCATGCCCCCACCACTGATGATGACCTTAACTAGGGCTTAATTTTTTGAGTAGGGCTTATATTAGGAGCATGATAAAAAATCAGGCTAGGGTTTATTTTCAGAGTAGGTCTTATTTTTGGGAAAGCAGGGTATATATAATGTAACTTCCCAACTCTCCAGAATTCAATCACAGATGAAAATAGTGCTGGGAAATTTGCTATATGACCAACAGATGTTTAAAAATATGTATGACTTCAGTAGTTTCTGCTTCTAATGCAGACACACATCTACAAGCACCTATATTATCCCAATGAGCTTTAATATAAATCCACATGAATTCTAATGCAGCCTATTCAGTCTACATATGGTTGATCTTGAATAATTTGTTTAAACATTAATTTATTTTAAAAAATTAATGCTATAATGTAATATAGTTACCTTGACTATCACCAGTTTGAACTAATTTATTCCTAACAGATATTATATTGTCACATTTTGATTTGCAATATTTATTTAGCATTTGGTTCAGTTGAGGTTTTTTTTTCTTGTTGCATAAAGTTTTACATATAAAGGAACTACAAATTTATTATAAATATAATCCTATTGCTTGAAAATGTCACCATAAGTCACACTAAAAAGATTATTTATTTAGTTATTTATTTAGTTATTTATTTAGTTATTTATTTAGTTATTTAGTTATTGTTTCTCTCTCTCTCTCTCTCTCTCTCTCTCTCTCTCTCTCTCTCTCTCTCTCTCTCTCTCTCTCTCCATCTGTCTGTCTCTTAGAAAGTTTGTTTATATATAACACTACAGAACAAAGTGTACAGTCAGTTCGTCACCTGGACATGCATTGGAATATGTTATGGGCAACCTTATAGATGAATATAAGCGTAAAACAGAAAACATTAATAGTGATTGTGCTTCTGTCACAGAGTCTGCTTTAAAGACGAAAAATAGAAATAAAAACAGTTATATGAAGCAAGAAACATGTGAATGCTTTGTGTGCAAGAAAAAGCGTCATTTAAAATCTGGAAGAATCTGGAAAGCTAGAATGCATCAACTACAAAAGGCCAAAAATGTGAAGGAAGAAACTGATTTTGTTTCAGATAATGGATACGTTTCTCAATCCAAAAGTTGCACCTCATCTTTGCAAGCATGGTGTGTTAATTCAGGAGCTATGAGTCACATGACAAATGACAGAAATCTCTTTATTCACCTTGACCAGAATAAAACAGAAAAAATCACCACAGCTAATGGGTAAATAATAGAATCAGAAGAAATAGGAGGTGGTTTTCTTTACTGTCCTATTTCTCACAGTTTCACCAGAAAGACTCTTGTGAAAAATGTCACGTATGTCCCTGCTCTTGGAACTAATCTTTTGTCAGTGAAGCTCACAAAACAAGACAACATAGTGCAGGGGTGGGTTCTGATTTTTTTACTATTGGTTATGTGGGCGTGGCTTATTTTGTGGGTGTGGTTTTATCATCATGTGACTGAGTGGGCGTGGCCAACTTGACATCACTCACGCCCAGGTGGGGCGGCACCACCCCACCAAGCCACGCCCATCAAGCCACGCCCACAGAACCGACAGAAAAGTTCGGCCAAGTCTTCTAGCGTTTAACCTGGCTGCTTCTCGTCTCCACTGGCTGCGAGGCGATTGGCCCCTTTCCTTCCACTGCCGCTGCCGCTGCTTCTGCCTCTTCCTTCTCTCTGCTAACAGAAGTCGGAGAGGAAAAGGGACCCCCAAATTGTGCCCCAATGTGAGACGCACATCTTACCGGAGACTGGCAGTTCCATTGCGTCTCTCAGCCATTGCATGCAGGGCGAGAAATTGTTAATTGCCTCGCACTCACGAGAAGTTTTTTACTTTGCAAGGTTTTTCCTTGCACGCAATGGCTGAGAGACGATCCGGAGCTGCTAGTCCCCGGTAAGATGTGCATCTCATGGCCCTCCCACCCTATCTGCCACCCCCAAATTGCACCCCATTGCGAGATGCACATCTCTCCCACCCACCCACCCACCCACCCTGCTTTCCTTTTACCTTTCTTTAACGCGCCCCGCTTCCTTCCCCAAACCTCGGGAGGTGGCCACTCCTGTCCTCGCGGCCTGAGGGGGGAAAAAGGCTCAGCCTCGGAAGCCTCTAGAGGGAGACGTCCTTGTGTATGTGTGTGGCGGCGCTGTGAGGAGAGCCAGGTGAAGGGAGCCCAGGAAACCACACTGGCTGCGAGGCGATTGGCCCCTTTCCTTCCACTGCCGCTGCCGCTGCTTCTGCCTCTTCCTTCTCTCTGCTAACAGAAGTCGGAGAGGAAAAGGCATTTGCTTCGCCAGGCGTTTCTCTGCATTTCCATCCCAAGTCAGCCGCAGCTGCCACCGCCACCTCCCATCTGCTGTTGGGAAGGCGATGCTTGCGGCAGGAAGTGTTCTGACCTAGGCTTCCTGATAAGATAATACAGCACAAACGGAGTCACAAAAACCTCTTTTTATTTTTAACGGCTGTGAATTAAGTTCATTCCCAGCCGCAATAAGTCCCAAACAATGATAACAAGTTTGACAGAAGTCTTTCGGAAGAAGGCAGATAAGCACAAACCTTTATCTTTCTTGACACGCTGCCAAAGACCTAATTGGCAAGAAACTTTGCAAGGCCAAACAGAAACACGGAGTCAGAACCAAAATGCTGAGAAGTTAACAAAGTTGCTTCCTGCAACGAGCACATCCGTTTGCTTCACTTTTATAGCCTATGGGAGGGGCCAATTATCTCCAAGCCTTACTCCTGAGTAGTCCTTATCCTCTGTAACTCTTCTTGCCTTCTGGCAGCTCTGCGCATGCGCGCATTGGGAACAGGCTCCCCCTGTTCCTCTGCCTCGCTCATGTCAGCCTCTGGAGGCTCTAGAGTCAGCACAGACCTCCCAGATGGCCTGGGCTGGATCCCTGCCACTGGCACCAAACCTTCTCCAGACTCCAGGCCTGGCCCATGTTCCTCCCCAGCCTCCTCGCTGTCCGACTCTGCTGCCATCTCCGCAGGCTGCTGGCGGACCACAACAGGATGCTCCTCGATGCGTGGAGGCAGGAGGCGGCGGTTTCATTTGCTGCCTACGAGCTGCGGACAGCGAGCAGCAGAACGAGTAAGCCAGCGATCTGCCGGCTGCCTCTAATCTGCAGTTTACTCGTGAGCACCATGCTCACGAGTAAACGTGCTCACGAGTAAACTGTAGATTAGAGGCAGCTGGTAGATCGCTGGCTTACTTGCTCTGCTGCTCTGCACACACAAAAGGACGTCTCCCTCGAGAGGCTTCAGAGGCCAAGCCTTTTTTTCTTTTCCCTCTACTCTTGCCGCAAGGGCTTTGTGGCACGGAGGCTTCTTCCTCCACAGGCCGCGAGGATGGGAGCGGCCACTTCCCGAGATTTGGGGAGGGAAGCAGGGCACATTAAAGAAAGGTAAAAGGGAAGCGGGGTGGGGCGCGAGACACGCATCTTACCGGAGACTGGCAGCTCTGGGTCATCTCTCAGCCGTTGCGTGCAGGGAAAACCCTTGCACAGTAAAGAAAAACTTCTCGAGTGCGAGGCAATTAACAACTTCTCGCCCTTGCGAGAAGTTTTTCTTTATTTTGCAAGGTCTTTCCCTGCACGCAATGGCTGAGAGATGCGATGGAGCTGCCAGTCTCCAATAAGATGCGCGTCTCGCAGTGGGACGCAATTTGGGGGTGGCTGATGGGGCGGGAGGGCCACGAGACGTGCATCTTACCGGAGACTGGCAGCTCCGGGTCATCTCTCAGCTGTTGCGTGCAGGGAAAAACTTGCAAAGTAAAGAAAAACTTCTCGTGAGTGCTAGGCAATTAACAACTTCTCGCCCTCGCAAGAAGTTTTTCTTTACTTTGCAAGGTCTTTCCCTGCACACAACGGCTGAGAGACATGACCAGGGACCGGTTCAGGGGCGTGGCCAGCCAGAGATCACTACCAGTTCGGGGAACCATGCCAAATTTCCACTAACGGTTCTCCTGAACCGGTCCGAACCGGCAGCAACCCACCACTGACGTATTGACCTTCAAAGGGGACAGTTGTGTTATCACAAAAGTGGATATCTTACTTGCAAAGGCTAAAATTACAGATGAACTGTATCAGCTGAGGTGCAATCAGGTGGTTAATACAGCCAAGGAGAAAAAACATTCAAACTGCATTCACACATGGCACAGACGACTTGGACATAGAAGTCCTGACATAATAAAAAAATTAACTGAAAATGACTATGCAAGTGGAATAAAAATTAATGAAATGCACCAGCTGTATAAAATGAAAAATGATAAGAAAAGCCTTTCCAAAGCAGAGTAAAAGCAGAGCTAAAAAAAAACCTCTGGACTTTATGCATCCAGATCTTTGAGGTCCAATAAAAACAGAAGAGGTATTTTATCACTTTTATAGATGATTATTCCTGGTATACTACACTATATCTGTTACCCAAGAAAAGTGAAGTTCCAAAGAAACTTGAACAGTGTTTAGTTCAAGTAAACATACTAAACAACAAATTTGGCAAAATGCTGAGTGCCGCACAGACAATTGAACTGAATATACAGGTGAGAACACACAGATTCTCAGAAAGCATGGCATAATATTTCAAACTACTGTACCATTCAACCCAGAACAACATGGAGTTGCAGAAAGAATGAACAGTACTCTATGTGAGAGTGGAAGAACCATGCTGTTTGAGGGAGATATGCCAACCACATACTGAGGGGATGCAACTATGATTGCATGCTATCTCCAAAATCGACTACCAGGAAAATCAACTGAGAAAACTCCATATGAAGTGTGGAATGGAAAACCCCCAAATTTACGTCATAAAATTTTTTGGAAGCAAAGTCTATGTGCACATTCCAAAAGAAAAGGGTAGAAAATGGGATGCTTGAGCAAAGGAAGGTGTACTTGGAGCCGAGGTGGCGCTGTGGTTAGAGTGCAGCACTGCAGGCTACTTCAGCTGACTGCTAGCTGCAGTTCGGCGGTTCAAATCTCACCGGCTCAAGGTTGACTCAGCCTTCGATCCTTCTGAGGTGGGTAAAATGAGGACCCAGATTGTTGGGGGCAATATGCTAACTCTGTAAACCGCTTAGAGAGGGCTGTAAAGCACTATGAAGCGGTATATAAGTCTAAGTGCTATTGCTATTGCTATTGTGGGATACAGTGAATCTCAAAAGGGATACAGAATTCTACATCAAGACACAAACAAGGTAACCATCAGTAGAAATGTAATTGTTGATGAAACTTCAGTGTGTTCAAAATTTCATGAAGAAACACAAACGCTGCAAACTGAGGGAACTTCCACATCAGTGTCACATGAAGATAAGAAACAAAATGAAATGGAAATAGAAATTAACGCAGACTACCCAAATGTTGTAAAAGAAGAAATCAGGCCACAAGAGGTTTCAATCAGAATTCAATCAGAGCCACCAGAAGCAATAAAGGCATACCAGCCAAACATCTCTTCTATGTTGCTTGTGTAGCATTAAAAACCAGGGGTGGGTTCCTCCCGGTTCGGACCGGTTCTCCCGAACCAGTAGCGGCCTGCTGGTGATGTCACAATGACATCACCGAACCGGATTGGTCGGTGCCGGTCCATGGGGGCCGCCATCTTTTTTTTAAAAAATTTAAAAAATTTTGAATTTTTTTTTTTGAATTTTTTTTTTTGATTTTTTTTCCCTTCTGAGCATGCACAGAAGCTGACTTCCGGCACTGTGCATGCAGTCGCCATCTTTTTTGGGGCTTTTTTTAAAAAAAAAATTTGGATTTTTTGTTACTGCGCATGTGCGTGCGCGCGAGGTGCGCCCACGCAGCGCGGGAGGGAGCAAACCGGCAGTGCGGTAAGTTGGAACCCACCCCTGATTAAAACCCAGAGATGGGAAGGAGAAGCCAAAAGAGATTGCAGCTACCGCCCTGGTCCCCTAGCCCAGCTGGAGCCAGAGCCCTAGCAGCTCCAGTACCAGTCCCTCAGAGAGTCAAGACTGAAGCCGCAGCAACAGCAACAGCTCTGTGGATAGCCAGGACAGCAAGAAGATGAAGAAGGAGGACAAGAAGAAGTACAAAAAACAGATTTATAGAACTAACATCCAAAATGGGACTAATATAAGGCATAGTTGTTGAGTGGGGATGTTGGAATACATTGTTAGAATGTATAATTTGCAACTACAAAAGTATTCAGCCAGTAGATGGCAGTGTTTGTAAATTTGCTAGGTATATTCTATGTATATACTCTGTTCTGAGTTTCCTGTTACAGTTAAACAGTTAAGCAGTAAAGGTCCATGGTGACTGTGCACTTCGTTTGTTCTGTAGGGCTATATACAGTAAACAGAATTTCTCTTTATTTTTTCTTGCTTCCTTCCTTCCTTCCTTATTTCCTTCCTTCCTTCCTTCTTTTCTTTCTTTCTTTCCTCCCTCCCCCCCTTCCTCCCTCCCCTTCCTTCCTCTTTCCTCTCTGTTTCTTCTCAGAAATATTATAATGAATTGAATAGATTCTTTTTTCCATTTTTACCACAATGAATTTATTTCTAATACATTTAACATGTATTTGTAACATATTTAATGTATTTCACAAACCACATTTTAATAAATTGAGTTTGTAATAGATACATCTATTTTCTCTCAAATATTAAAATTAAAAAGAAAAAGCAACATCAACTACTTGTTGATTATGCTATTGTGATTTTCACGTTGTATAGTTTTAAGCATAGCAATTCCATCATGCAGTAGAGATATTTGTGGGCACTTGCATGCATCAAACAAAATAACCAGACTGTTGTAAATTATCTATTTAAATGAATAACACAGATAAATCACCAAGAATAATATAAAACCTTAGACTTGTATTTCCATAGCATCCCAAGTCTCCAATGCCAAGGTCATCAACCATGAACAAGATGATGTTGGGCTTTGTAAGTCTTTCATCTATAGCACTGTTGGTTGGCCACAGATAAAGCATCAACTGGAAAAGGATGATCATTCTTCTGTGTTAAGGTGGAATTGCTTTTGTGGCACCTGTTTCATAAAGAATGTTACTTTGTTGATGAGTATAATCATTTGACTTAGCAAATACAGTGAGTACAAAGCCAAAAGAAAATAATGATCTTTGTGGATTTAGCATATATATAGAGAGAAAACTAAATGTTACTAAAAATAAAAACATAACTTTCATATAATTTTTTTACAGATTTAGAGATGGTGTATCGCAATTTCATTCTCAGATAAAGCATAGATACAAATAGACAAGTGAATTGCAGTCTAAAAGAGATCTGTATTACGATACATGCCATCTGGTGTGAATATTTCCATCTGGTAAAGGTATTGAAAGAGAAAGGTTGGAAAATTGATATTTATAAATAATTTATTGACTAGCTCTGTAAACCCTGAACAGATGAACCTGATTCCAGAATTTTCTATATGTAATATAAAGCACCATCGACTGGAAACATGAAGACTATATTTGATGATTTTTCAGTAGTTTAAGTTCTAATACAGAACAATCCTAGACTTGTTTAAACTCTTAATAAATGCTCTGCCAAACATTATGAAGCAATTTCATATTTTTTTTCAATCCACTCTAAAGTTTTGGAAGAGAGACTTATTTCTCCCTGCTCTTTGTTCAATGTGTGTTGAGTGCAGGCAGGCCATTCCATTCATTGTGGAATAACACTATACTACTGTGATGATGTGATTGATGCAGCCATATCATAAGAAAAAGGCATCAGGAACATGCTACAAAATAGAAAAACTCTTCAACAAGGCTAAGCCTCAAGAGGACAAGTTGACTTTAGAAACTCCATAGTGATACCACAGAACACAAAATGAAATTGCATTTTGAAAGGTGCTTTTATTGTCTGCAGGTATTTATAAATGTGAATGTAGATCCTCAATGGTTCCTGTATCCTCTTCAGAGAGACTTTCAGTATCAGCCATCAGTGGACAAATGGAGATAAACCACATTTCCAGACCATTCAAAAAAGATAATTAAAAAAAACCTTAAAAAATTATAAAAGACTGAAAAACATCCTTATCTTTCACCCAGATAAGCAGGGATTAAACAAACAATCAAACAAAAACCAAACCCTAATCAAGAAACTATCAAGGAAAAAAACCACACTCCCATCAAGAGTGGCAGGGCAAACTTCAGCATATAAAAAGGGAGCAAATCCCACACTCACTAGCACTAATGATGTTACCTAGTTGGGCAATGAAAAGATTTGTTCATTACCAATTTATAAATTTATCATATTTATTTCCTTAAAAAAATGTTTTTAAATAGTTTTATTTTTCCATTCACCTCAGATATTTAACAATACACTGACACTTCTTAAATCACACCTATTATTATTGTCTCACCTATTACTTTCCTGTCATCACTTGATCACTCCAGAAGCATATAACAGAGGTAGCCCAGTTTGTTCTGTTGAACAGGCTCATTTATTTTTATCCTCAACTGATTGTGATAGTTGTCATATTTTGTCAGTTTCATTCAACCAAGTAGACAAACATTCTAGAAATGCTCCCTGTGTAAATGGGGAGTATGCACATTTTGATTACTAACATAATAATTAACATATAATAAAAATTAAAAAGGAATTATCACTATCAAAAACAAATATAAAATAACTACCCAGTCTAAATATTTCATGATCTACATTTATCTACACTGTCCCTAAATCTCTAAGTAAATGCTTGTAAAGGATTTGCAGTTGTCTTTTAGAGGGATTTCCAGCAATGCTGTTTCTCCATTCAAAGAGATTAAACAGTATACGTTTACCAGTTCACTTTCACTATTTGCTTTCTGGCTGTTGTAACTGCAAATATATTTTAGAAACAAAAAGAAAACTAAATACTTGCAGGTTTGTGGCCTATTTCATTTATATGGCATTATAATATGCTGTATAAAATAAATTGAGAAGGTACCTTTGTCTGCTTCAGCAGAGTATACAAATATGTAGGTATATATACATCTACAGTATGTGTGTATATTCTATATTTGTTTACAGTATAGATGTATATGAATATGCATCGATGCATATGTATGAAAGATATATACAATGAATTAGCTATTTAGACTGATTTAAAATACTGTAGATTAATTCAGAGCAAGCAATACAATTAAGAATGTTGTGACATTCTTCATCAGACATTTAAAACAATCAGACATCTTTATCATGACAAAATATGTCAATTAATTAATTCAGTTTATTACAGTCATAGACAAGAGACCAGAACAAATCAAAACACTCAGTGAATATTGTTATGTTCTAACTGTTTCAACTGTGTTGCATGGTTCCAACCAGGTCCAGCGTTTGAGCGGGAAAAAGCTCAAACGCTATTGGCTGGTCTGTCTGACAGCTCCCTATAAAAGGGCAAGCTGTCAGACTGCTCTTTGCTGGTTGCTTACACAAGAGCTGAAATAAAGAGCTGCTTTGGAAGTCTGTCTCCTGTCATCTCTACCCACTATCTAACAGTGGCGACGAGGGCTTGGGCCAGGAGAACTGTGACTAGCTTCTTCAGCACTTTCAACCAGCCAGGCAGACATCTTCCTGCCTCCTTCTGCCTATTGGCTGGTCTGTCTGACAGCTCCCTATAAAAGGGCAAGCTGTCAGACTGCTCTTTGCTGGTTGCTTACACAAGAGCTGAAATAAAGAGCTGCTTTGGAAGTCTGTCTCCTGTCATCTCTACCCACTATCTAACAGTGGCGACGAGGGCTTGGGCCAGGAGAACTGTGACTAGCTTCTTCAGCACTTTCAACCAGCCAGGCAGACATCT
>QLTV01000229.1:948277-961049 GCA_003457575.1 Thermophis baileyi
ATACATATACATATACATATACATATACATATACATATACATATACATATACATATACATATACATATACATATACATATACATATACATATACATATACATATACATATACATAAATAAAATGTAGCTTTTTAAATAAAATGTATATAAGACTCAAGTATTATGTATATAATAGGACAAGCACAGAGTACTGGTGATGCGCTACTTAGAAGAGAAAAATGAATATATGTGTTTATCTATATATATAATATGCTCTATTATTGTTAAATATTTTTTTAATAAAACATATCTGTTAAGCTGGAAGTATGGGAGGATACATTTTACAGTTTAAACTTTGGAGAACATATATACTCTAATCTCTTTGCACAGATCTGAAGAATCAATTTAAGACTTCAAGTTTATCTGCAATAAGCAATTTAATCAAGTTGATTCACATCTGAAAATCTCCCACTAAATCCAGCTAAGTGTTGAATATGGGTTTAAGTGTTTAAAGAGCTGAGATTTGTTGACAAACTGTAAGCACTCTCACAGAACAACTGATCACAATCTGGTCAAGTCAGACTTTTTTACCAATATAGGAACAACATAATGTATTTTTAATTTACTCTGATTGTGTGCTACTTCATGTGATGTCCATGGTCCAAGTAGCAGTGGACTAAGTTTACCAACTTCTGAATATTGTGACTTGCCTCAAATCAATGCTGCTATGTGAGAAACTGAAAACATGCTTCATTGAGCTTCTCAGTTGTGTTAGGAATGCCAGATCTGGAGAAAAATAATGAGAATAATCCAAAGATTTTTTAGAGTCAACAGCTGGACAGATTTTTTTTGCTGAATTTTTGAAGAATTATTTGGTTAGATAATTGTTCACAGGATAGATAGTTGTTCAACAGGATAGATAATTGTTCACAAAAAAACTAATATAAGTGTAACATGACAAGGATTACCATTCTCAGTTTAAAGAACTTCTAAAATGAATATACAATAGACTCTGATTCTAAAATGAATATACCACAGACTTTGATTTTACATTCAATTAAAAGTTTAAACCAAAATTGAAAAATTGATGTGTTGGAAGAAATATCCATCTTGTTCAGTTCCAAGCTGGGAGAAAGACACTGGAAACGTGGAGGCTGATTGGAAAGATGGTTTAATGATGAACAGAACCACCAGCGTTTATGGTTCTGGTGCAGTTGACAAAATGGAGTTGAGAGGGGGGGGTTATACCTTATTTGGGCTTTGTAATTGAGCTTCCTGTTCCTGTGCAACATGTCCTTTAATATTCTATTGGCTGTTGTCAGATTCCTATGGGGTCATGTAGGGGTCATAGCTGGCTCTATAGACAAAAGAGGAAATGCAAATCCTAAGTGCTTGCCTGAGCTAATCTGGTCAATCTCTGGTTTATTGTTTATCTAATAAAGTCACAAATTGACTTCCGTGGACCTTACTTCGTACTTAAGTGGTCAGTAGAGGGGGCGTGCATATGTGCACTAACGTGCCTATTCTCCTTGTCCTTGTATTTTTATTCTCTTATTCTTGTTCTTGTTTGACAAATTCCAATAAATAAATAAATATAGGCAAAAGAGGAAAAGCAAATCCTAGGTGCTTGTCTGAGCTAATCTGGTTAACCTCTGGCTTATTGTTTATCTGAGCTCCCAGGTGAAGTTTGGACTGCTCTGGGGGTGGTGCAATGAAGGGGTTTTGGACTGCTCTGGGCTGCTTCTAATCCTACCATTCTGCCTTTGTTTCAAAATATTCTGTCTTGAATGGATTACCAAATCTGCATTTCTAAAAGGTGGCTTAGGGGCAGGGAGCAAAAGGTTTTTGCTTAGGGGCAGGGAGACTGGGGCTGGTTTCTGAATAGGCTGGCCCAATATTTCTTAATCGGTTCCAATGCAATGAAGGATGTCAAACACAGATGAAGGCTTGAACCTTGTTTATTTTACACCGGCACAAACTGACACACGCATGTAGTGAAAAGAGAAAATTGTTGGAGCTATCGCTCTGTGCTCCCCACCACTTGATAAAGCCCCAACCCCAACACTAGTGCAGCCCCACCCTGCTGCTAATCAGCCCCGTCCCGCCTCCGTACGCCTGGCTGAGAAGCCTCCCACATGACAGGCACGTCATTCAATCCCTCATGAGACAGTTCACATGCTGAGTTAATCTGCGGCTGCAGTCCATATGCTGAGATATTCTGCGGCTGCGTCGGGGAAGCTAGCCGCTCCACTTCACAGCTGATCGGGGGGGAAACCTGGCGCACAGGCCGTGTCATCAGCAATCGTCAGGAGCTTCCCCGTGAGTCACCACTGCCGGACGCCTCTTTGCGCCTCACAGCTGATGAGGGGAAAGTTGGAGTGCTGCCCGAGCACCAGCAGGAGCTGCCCCATGAGTCGCCGCATCTGGAGGCCTCTCTGCGCCTCCCAGCTGATGAGGGAAAGTGTCGGCGTACTGCCAGGTGATCCTCTGCTGCCGGAGGCCCTCCTCCCTGCACTGCAACCCCGTGGCAGCCCTAGTGCCAGACGTGCTGGGGCTGACATGCGGCCCCCCCTATGACGGAGACAGGATCTGGAACACAAAGGTTTACAGTGAGTGATTTGTCACAGACAACCCCTCCCCCCGGCTTCCCTGGATGCTTTCGATGGAATTTAGTAATTAGTCGAGGGCCCCTGACGTCTCCACTGGGTACCCAGGTCGCCTCGGACAAGAGATACCCCTTCCAGAGAATTAAATACTGCAGCCGACCCCTGTGCCACCGGGCATCCAGTATGTCTTTTATTTCATAGTATCACTTCCCACCATAAGGGGTGGTGGTGGGGTGGTTTTGGGTCCCCTGATTTGGGCTCCGTGGGTTGGGCGGAGCAGGCTACAATGGAACACCAGATGGGGTTTGTTAAGAAATTGTGCAGAGTAACCTCTGGGCCCTGAAGGTTTGCACAGTTCACCGTAATGTTGCAGTAGATATAAGTAATGATTCAGTCAATAAACAGATACGTTAAAGTGTATAAAAGTAGTTTACTTAAATAAATAGCACAGTCCAAATAACAGTCCGAATCATACACGTTCAATCAGTCAGTGTTCAGAAGTACAGTAGTCTTCTTACCAGCCTTTCTTTGTCTTAATCATCAAACAAAGATTTCAGCTTTCACTCAATTCTACACTATCACAGATAGCTAGCTACACACAGAGCTTACTCTCAGACACGAAGTCACTTCAGCAATGAATCAGCAAAAGAGAGAGAACTAACCATGTTCTCTAGCTCCCTCTTATGGCCGTTAATGCCAGTCAGAATGCACCAATGCATTTAAAGCAATATTACATATATACATTTAAACAGTGATTTGTGGCTTGTTTATATTAACCAACCCAACCGTTTGGACAGAGTCCTAACAGGGTTTTCCCAGCAGACGGGGAAGCCTAAGTTGTACGGTTACAGGGTTGATAACTCATACAATGGGGAAGGGTCCTAGGTATTTAGGGCCCAGTTTTCTACTTGGTAGGTTCAGTTTCAGGTACTTGGTGGACAAATATACCATCTGGCTGATCCTGCCGTTTTTTGTCTGCCTGTCTTTTGTATTCTGCAGCTGCTTGGCTTAAAGCTTCTTTTACAATTTTCCACACCCGTTGTTTGCTCCATCCGTGCCTGGACCGGACCCCTATGTCCATTGGAGCCACGCTGGGACATTCTGGTATTGGCACAAATTCCTGGCCCGTCGCCACCTGGAAGGGGGTGAACCCCGTACTACTATGTACTGCGTTATTATACGCGACTTCTGCAAACAGTAATAGGTCAGCCCAATCCGTTTGCTGATGTTGTGCATAGCACCTCAAGTACCGCTCCACCATGGTGTTAGCTCTTTCAGCTGCTCCATTGGTGGCGGGGTGGTATGCTGAGCTTAGGCCTTGTGATGATCCGACCCTAATCAAAAAGTTCCTCCAAAATCTTGCTGTAAATTGCACCCCTCTATCTGATATCACCCTTTGTGAAATGCCATGAAGGCGATATATATGGACGAGGAACAACTTGGCCAGTTTCCTAGCCGAGGGGAGACCTGAGCAGGCTATAAAATGGGCCTGCTTTGAAAACAAATCTATTACCGTCCAGATGACAGTATTGCCCCTGCTCTTCAGTAGGTCTACTATAAAGTCCATCGCGATCTGTTCCCATGGGCATGATGCGGTTGCCACTATTTGCAACAGTGGCTTCCCGGATTGAGATTTCATAGTCGCACATACCACACAACTACAGACGTAGTCCTCTATATCCCATTTCATCTGGGGCCACCAGAACTGTCGGTTGGTAAGATGCAGGGTTTTCAAAAACCCAAAATGGCTGGCTGGGCGAGCATTGTGACACCATCGTAGTACTTC
Source organism: Thermophis baileyi (assembly GCA_003457575.1). NCBI lineage: Eukaryota > Metazoa > Chordata > Lepidosauria > Squamata > Dipsadidae > Thermophis > Thermophis baileyi. The sequence continues at coordinate 952,649 of QLTV01000229.1, forward strand.
TAATCTAACAGCCCGGGGAACATATAGCTTGGACCCTTTCCAAGCGTAACCATCTCTTTGGGTAAGTAGAGCAGTTCTCTTTGTACTAGGAGTCTACCGGAAGAGCTGACTGGATGGCCTGAGGGATGGGGTCACTGCCTCCTGATGGAGGAGCTTTCACATCCTGGGTTTTGTCTGTCGGGACGATGGCCTGTACTACCTCCTCTCTGATGCTGTCAAACTGCGGTTTCCTGGAAAGGACATCTGCTAGGAAGTTCCTACCCACGGGTATGTATTTCAGGGTAAAATTAAACCGCCTGAAATACATGGCCCATCGTACCTGTTTCGGCGACAACCCTCTAGGTTTTTGGAGGGCCTCCAGGTTCTTGTGGTCCGTCCACACCTCGAATGGCACATCCCCCCCTTCTAGTAAATGTCGCCATGTGACTAAAGCCCATCAGACCGCAAAAGCCTCTTTCTCCCAAATCGGCCAGTAACATTCAGTCTCTGTCAGCTTACATGATGTGTAGGCACATGGTTGCAGTGCTACTTCCTCGTTCTTTTACAGGAGGACTGCAGCCACTGCCACATCACTGGCGTCATCCTGTACTACGAAAGGCTGAGTCAGGTCTGGGTGTCGGAGGACCGGTTCTTTGGCGAACAGAGCTTTTAACTGTTCGAATGCTTGCTGGCATTGGAGAGTCCATTGTATGGGGTGATCCGGATGGGATTTTCCAATTAGGTGTTTCATCTTCAGCAAATTGGTTAGCAACAGGGCCACTTGCACAAAGGACGGGATAAATTGGCGATAGAAGTTGGAAAAACCCAGAAAACTTTGTAACTGTTTCCTGGTTTTGGGGGCCTGCCAATCTATTACCGCCTCCACCATAGAGGGATCCATCTCCACTCCCTTGGTCGAGATACGGAATCCCAAGTAGTCCAACTGTGTGTGGTGAAACTCGCACTTGGAAAGTTTCACGTACAGGTGGGCAGCCAATAATTTCTTGAGGACCTGGCGTACTAATCTGATGTGCTCCTCCATGGTTTTTGTATATATAAGTATATCATCTAGATACACCAACACCCCTTATACAAATGGTCCTGTAACACTTCATTAATAAACTGCATAAATAAAGCGGGAGTGCCTTGCAGGCCAAATGGCATCACCTTAAACTGGTAGCTCCTCAGAGGGCAATTTATCCGTATCCTATAGTACGCTTCGCGGAGTCCAGTTTAGTAAACACCCATCCCTCCGCCAGCATATCTTTCATTAGCGGAAGGGGGTATAGGTGTTCCACACATACGGCGTTGATTCCCCTAAAGTCGACACCCAAGCGTAACCTTCCATCTTTTTTCTCCCTAAACAGGACGGGTGCAGCAACTCGGGATCTTGCAGGTTGAATAAACCCCCGTTTCAAGTTCTTATCTATGTAAGCCCTCATCTCCTGCAACTCTGCTGGGGTCATGGAGTACATTCTGGGCTTTGAGAGTACAGCCCCGGGGAGTATCTCTATCCCGCAATCGGTGGGGCGGTGGGGAGGCAAGGTGTCACATTCTTTTTTGCTAAAAACCTCCTTCAAATCCCCGTACACCTCAGGGTAGCCTAGGTCTCCATGGTCCTGTGACTTTGCTACACGCCCTAGCCCACCCAGATCGGAGGTAGAGGTGTGGGGTTCTTCATGCGGCGGCAGGGAAGGCCCCAGACCGATCCACAGGTGATGGCAACCACCGCCCCACTTGTCCAGCCAGGCTAGACCTAATACTATATCCTCGGTTATTTTCTGTACCACCACGAACGACAGGGATTCCTGGTGGGTTCCCATCTCTAGAACTACCTCGTCCATCACGTGGGTCACGGGCTGTCTCCTAGTATTGAACCGTCCATTTGCTCAAACTTTATGGGACTGGACAGCCGCTGAAGCCCCACCCCAATGCTCTTTGCCACCCCTGCGTTCATCAAGCAGCGGGTGCATCCAGTATCCACCAAAGCGGAACAATTCTGCCGTCTCTGTGCTTCTATCACTACAGGGATCACGAACGGCTTAATGGCCATACTCACCATTGGGTCAGCTGCTGCGTCCCCCTCAGTGCTGCTGGTGTCCAGTACATCTGTTGGTGCTGCCATCACCTCTCCGGGTGTCACCGGTATGGCCTGTCGAGCTCCCCGTAGCCTCTCCGGCGTGGGCTTGGTGCTCTTCCGAGCTGTCCCCTGCCGTCCGGAAGGGGTTATAATCGAGTCCCAGCCCTGTCTCTGTACACTCAGCTGCTCGATGGCCCAGTTTTCCGCATCTGAAGCACATCATGGTGACCTTGATTTCACAGGTAGAGTAGGTTCTGTCACTGGTTGGGGCTTCACAGTCGTAGGTTGGGTTCTTGCAGGGAAGCCGGCCGGTCGAAACGGGACTTTTTGTCCCCAAACACCTCCCTTTGGCCTATCCTCCCTGAACTCTACACCCAACTCAGTAGCAGCCTGGAACCACGGTGACAACCGATGCGGCAAGCCCCGACACAGGCAAGCCTGCCATAGAGTCCGGTCAAGTCCTTCCTTGAAATGGTGTATCATCAAACGTTCTGGCCAGCCTCGCACCTTGCCAGCCAGACGTCGGAATTCCTTGATATACTCTCTCACATGTCTTCCCCTTTGCTGCACAGCCGAGAGCTCCCCTTCCGCCTGCTGGGATCTGGTAGTGTCTTCAAAACCCTCCTGGAGTGCCGCTAAGAAGAGACCCAGGTCCCCTAACTCCTCTGTGCGCTCCCCATACAAATCGGCTACCCAGTCCGTTGCTTCCTCCTCCATCACAGTGGTTACTGCCATTACGCGGTCCCATTGGAAGGTATACAGGTGGCCATACCTACCCATATGGTTCAGGACTTGGCCAATGAACAGGGCTACCCTTTCCGAGCTCCCATTGAATGTGGCCTTTATGGTAGGAGGGTCCCAACGTCCTACCAAAGGCTGGCCTTGGCCACCACCTGTCATGAGATGGGGAATGGGACCCTGACCTCCATATCCCCTGGGTCTCTCTTACTCTACCCTCAGTCCATACGATAGACGGCCATCTCTCTGTTGGTGTCCTACGAGTCTGCTGCCCCAATGCCCCTTGAGAGGCATGTCATTGGGCATCGCAGGGGTCCCGGAGACGGCCTGGCACTGTTTCCAGATGATGTGGCTCCTGTGGAGCCCGGGCCATCCCCTTAGAGTCCTGCCAACCCCTACTCTGGCCCCAGAAGCCCACAGCGCCAAACATCTCCTGTAAGACTTCTATCGTTTGACTGCCAACCACTATCGAATAGGTCTACTCATCATCATCCGATATTCATCTTTCCCTCCATTGAGAGAAATGGACCCCAGAAGGGGTAAGCAACGGCCCAGGGGGTGGTGGGGCCCTGTAGTCCACAGTCCCCTGAGCCCCCAGCCACCACTCCTTTACTCCACTCTGACCAGCTTCCAACCCTTCCTGGTATTTCAAAGCCCCTCCTTCTTGGCGTTCCTTCAGCCTGACGGTCTGTGAAACACTTTCTGCTGGAGCCACAGCTTCCAGCACAGGTTCCTCTGCTGCTATTACAGTATTTTCCAGGTCAGCAGCTTCTAACCCTGGTACTGTACCTTCAGCCATACCTTTAGTAGAAGAGCTCCAACAAACTGTCAGGTTCTGATGCAATGAAGGATGTCAAACACAGATGAAGGCTTGAACCTTGTTTATTTTACACCGGCACAAACTGACACTCGCATGTAGTGAAAAGAGAAAATTGTTGGAGCTATCGCTCTGTGCTCCCCACCACTTGATAAAGCCCCAACCCCATCATTAGTGCAGCCCCACCCTGCTGCTAATCAGCCCCGCCCCACCTCTGCACGCCTGGCTGAGAAACCTCCCACATGACAGGCACGTCATTCAATCCCTCACGACAGTTCACATGCTGAGTTATTCTGCAGCTGCATCGGGGAAGCTAGCCACTCCGCTTCACAGCTGATCGGGGGGGAAAACCCCGGCATGCCGGCCACATCATCAGCAATCGCCAGGAACTTCCCCGTGAGTCACTGCTGTTGGAGGTCTCTTTGCACCTCACAGCTGATGAGGGGAAAGTCAGCGTGCTGCCCGAGCGCCAGCAGGAGATGCCCCATGAGTCGCCGCCACCGGAGGCCTCTCTGCGCCTCCCAGCCAATGAGGGAAAGTGTCAGCATGCTGCCAGGTGATCCTCTGCTGCTGGAGGCCCTTCTCCCTGCACTGTGACCCCGTGGCAGCCCGACGCACTGGTTTCTGAATAGGCTGGCCCAATATTTCTTAATTGGCACAAAATATCTGCTGGGGCTATTAAGAAAGACTTAATATTTGGGGAAATATAATATTCTGCCTTTTTAATATTCCTCAAAATACTTCATTCTTCTATGGGGGGGGGGCTTCCCACAGCTGTTTGTATAGAAATAACACTCTGAATTATGGATCTTTATGGGCATTCACTAGTATATTTTAGTAGATACCAGAGAGGTCTTCAACTCTAGTGGGTTGTGTTTGATGAAATCATGTCTTTAAACTCTATGGCTCTATGATAGATCTTGGATAAATTGCTGGATCCAATCTGGGTCGCTCACTGGGACCAGAGGTTTAGTCTTCAGAGCTTTCAGACTTGTGCTGGAGCCCATCCTCAGGGCAATTCTCTCTCACCAGAATATTCTCTCTCACATTCTGGTGAGAGAGGAGTTCCCTGAAGATGGGCTCCACCATGAATCTGAAAGCTCAGAAGACTAAATCTCTGTTTCCAGTGAATAACTCAGATTGGATCCTGCAACACTATGATGGGACACGTATATTTGCCTTCATTAATCTGTGATTACTGAATCTCACAAAACCATATAGAAATATACACATTCAAGGCAGTTTCAGTTTTACTGTTCAAATATGTGAATCTGAATATATGTTGGCTGTCTTATTACTGGCTTTGTCCAATAATTTTAAAACAAAGATTAAATATAGCTATATAATTATTTAAATTGTAGCTAAGTACATATTTCATTCAGAATTTTTCAATTTGTATCTGTCTGTTCCTTTTTGTCACTCATTTGCTGTTGATCTGTTTAATTATAGCCATTAATGGACAACCTCTTAATATATTTACTTTCCTTTCATTAGTTTCTTTCAACAGGCTTCTGTTCAAGGAAGATTATTGAAAAATCTTTCCAAGTCAAACAAGCCACCCAGTAAGATATGAATGCTTACTTCCTGTTTTGAATATTAGTTAGGTCAAATTACAAATCTAACAATATTATGTAATATATTTATTTAAGGAGCTTATTTTAGAACTTCAAGTTTGCTGCAGAGAAAATGTTAGCAAGAGTATTGCCACTTCACAGAAAAGCAATCTCCAAATAAAAATTACACATTTCTTGAAGATATTCTTTTTGAGTTTTCAATGGTTTAAACGTTGAAGAAGAAATCAGAACTTCACAGCAGGAAAATACTATTCTTAGTAATCCCACTAGTTTTTCCTTTAGATTTCAAGAGCTATCATACTCAGTTCCCTTTAATGCCTTTTCCAGCATTATGTGATATAATAATTCCAGTGCTCCTATACAGATTCAAATCTTGTCCACTTAGTATGATTTTGGTTTACAATAATGTACTTAAATATGAAACTAAATAGTATTGCACTGTTGGCATATTTAAAAATTTGGGATAGGCCTGACAAATACTCCTTTATTATACAGGTAGTCCTCACTTATGACCACAATTGAGCCCAAAATTTCTGTTGGTGAGTCAATTGTTAAATGGGTTTTCCCATTTAACTAAGAGACACAGTGGCACAGTGGTTAGAATGCAGTACTGCAGGCTACTTCTGCTGACTGCTGGCTGCCTGCAATTTGGCAGTTCGAATCTCACCAGGCTCAAGGTTGACTTAGCCTTCCATCCTTCTGAGGTCAGTAAAATGAGAACCCTGATTGTTGGGGGCAATATGCTGACTCTGTAAACTGCTTAGAGAGGGATGTAAAGCACTGTGAAGCGGTATATAAGTCTAAGTGCTATTGCTATTTTCTTGCCCCAATTGTTAAGTGAATCACTGCAGTTGTTAACTTAGTAATATAGTTGTTAAATAAATTGGGTTCCCTATTGACGTGATTACATTACCCCTGAGACACTGCAACATCACAAATATAAGTCAATTGCCAAGCATCCATGGGGATGCTATAATGGTCATAAATGTGAATAATGCTCATATATCACTTTTTTTTAGTGCTGTTGTAACTTCAAACGGTCACTAAACAAACTGTTGTAAGTTGAGGACTTTCTGTATAGATTTTATAAGAAAAGAAGGGGATATGAATAATTGTGTATAGGTTTAGAAATTTCAGATGTCTTCTAGCTACAGTATATGGGCATATGATTATTTTCTAAGAGCTTAAGCCATGAAATACACTAACATTCAGTCTAAAACCAGTAACATAAGCAAACTGTAGCTAAAAATGAGCAGGGGGTCATTTCAATTGTTAGTCCTGTTTCTCTCTTTAAAAATATCAAATTAGATAAGTGGAAGGAAGACGAGAAAGCAGGCCATTGGAACATCTTTAGAAAAATTATTCTCTCACATTAAAAATACTTTTCTTTCCACAATTCACTTCAGATAGGAGGGAGATTAAAAGGACACACCACAATTTGCTTTATGGTCACAGGAAACTTATATGTGCAATTATTATCAAAATTGATCTTAAGTTACAGTACAGGTTTTAATTCAATGAGGTAGCCATTTCCCAAATTTAAGTTCCCTATTCTGTTACCACTTGAATCTACGGTAGTTCTGGATCTTATATTTGTTGCTTTGAAACTTAGAAATTCCCCTCAGCTCAGACATTCAGTACTTATTCCTTTGCTTTCTTCACTCTGAAACTCAGTACTATCAGATTTGCTAAAGTGCAAGTCTAAAAACAGTGCAGAATTCACTTATTTATTTATTTATTTATTTATTTATTTGTCAAGCGTATATATGATTACGAACAAAGTATAAACAGAGTATAAACATGTTTGTGAATATATAAGTACAAGCATGGTTATGAGTACAAGAAATTTTACAAATATATGGGTACATTAGGACAGGGACGGTAGGCATGCTGGTGCGCTTATGCACACCCCTTACAGACCTCTTAGGAATGGGGTGAGGTCGACGGTGGACAGTCTAAGGTTAAAGTTGTGGGGGTTTGGGGAAGAAACTACAGAGTCGGGTAATGTATTCCAGGCATTGACCACTCTGTTGCTGAAGTCGAATTTTTTGCAATCTAGTTTGGATCGGTTTACGTTAAGTTTGTATCTATTGTGTGCTCGTGTGTTGTTGTGGTTGAAACTGAAGTAGTCATTGACAGGTAGGACATTGTAGCAGATAATTTTGTGTGCTACACTTAGGTCAGATTGGCTCTCAACTTTTTGTGATCTGTCATACTACTTTTGTTTTCTTATTTTGATAGCTAGTAGCTCATGGAGACGGCCGAGGCCATTCAGCAGCGGGAGCTCCTGGGCGTGTTTCATTGGAGTCCATCCTGGGAGCACCTGGTCGGGGCCTGCTTCCCCATCGGAGATCGAAGCCTACTGTTTTCCCCCATCGGAGCCTTCTTATTTCCCCTCATTGGAAAGGAACAAGGAACTCAGAAACACATTAACAAGGATCTTGGTAACTTGGCTTGTGTCCCACCAGCTCAGTGTTCTGCAGGCCCTGCTGGATATATGTTTCACTGGCAAGCTACAATTATGGGTCTTAACGATAGTCCATATTAAGGCGGTGTTTTCTTTCTGACAATTTATTTCCCTATAGACTACCCTTTTAAACCATCTAGGGTTGCATTTACAACACGAAATTGTCATCCCTATAAAACCTGGGCTGTTTCCCTATAGACGATTTACAGATATTTCCCTGCAGACTGCCCTTTTAAGTCACCTAGGGTTGCATTTACAACGCAATTTTTTTTAGACCAGCTTTTAGCCATCTATGGATGTTTTACGTGTGAATGTAGTGGGCTGTCTGGTTTGATTATGCTTATGAATGGAAGGATATGTCTGATTGTTTGTGTTAGCGAGAATGGGTGAGCTGGGGGAGGGAAATGGAGCCCCCTCTGCTGAGTGTACTAACAGAAGCAGATGGGGGTCCAGATCTGACCCTGGGCTTGGTATGAATGATATTGTCGGACTGCATCTATGGATGTTTTACGTGTGAATGTAGTGGGCTGTCTGGTTTGATTATGCTTATGAATGGAAGGATATGTCTGATTGTTTGTGTTAGCGAGAATGGGTGAGCTGGGGGAGGGAAATGGAGCCCCCTCTGCTGAGTGTACTAACAGAAGCAGATGGGGACCCAGATCTGACCCCAGGCTTGGTATGAATGATATTTCTGGCCTGCCGGATAGAGGGGGGGCAGTGAGGTGGGGGATGGGATCTCAAGGAGG
>QLTV01000229.1:962948-976063 GCA_003457575.1 Thermophis baileyi
TCCGGTCACAATTTAAGGTGTTGGTTGTTACCTTTAAAGCCCTACATGGCTCAGGACCAGTTTATCTGCGTGACCGCCTTCTACCACACTCCTTCCAACGACCAGTGAGGTCGCACAGGGCTGGCCTTCTTCAGGTCCCGTCAGCCAGACAGTGTCGGCTGGCGGGCCCGCGGGGGAGGGTCTTCTCTGTAGCTGCTCCGACTCTGTGGAACCAACTTCCCCCCGGGATCCGTACTACCCTCACCTTACTGGCTTTCCGTAAGGCCGTTAAGACCTGGCTTTTCCGGCAGGCCTGGGGCCAATAATTGACTGATTGGCCCATGTATGTTTGTGTGAATGTTTTATTTTAATATTGATATATTTTTAAATTGTTTTTTTATATCTGCGGGGCGGGCCTTCTCTGTAGCCGCGCTGACTCTGTGGAACCAACTTCCCCCCGAGATCTGTACTACCCCCACCCTACTGGCTTTCCGTAAGGCCGTTAAGACCTGGCTTTTCCGGCAGGCCTGGGGCCAATAATTGACTGATTGGCCCATGTATGTTTGTGTGAATGTTTTATTTTAATATTGATATATTTTTAAATTGTTTTTTTATATATATATGTTTTTATTGTTGTCTGTTTTATATACTGTGAGCCGCCCACAGTCCTTCGGGAGTTGGGCGGCATACAAATTTATTAAATAAATAAATAAATAAATAAATGTTTTTATTGCCAGAATTCTCTCTAATTTCTTTCCTTTTTACCTTAGAAATATGTTATGATCTAAAAAAATCTTTTCTTTTCCTTTTTGCTGGAGGGTGAAGAGGACAAACCTTTTTTTAACAAGATTATCTTAAGTTTTAAATATCAATAGTGGCTAATTTCCATATTGTCTCTTACCCAATTTTCCCCCTTGTAGTTATATCATGTATTTGGCTGCTTACTACAAAATTAAATATTTAAGGTGCTGAGGCAATCCTATGTTGAATTAATAAAAATGGAATCAAAATTACTTTGGTCTATGTATTTCTGAGAACAAATGAGTAGCTAGAAAAATGCTATTTTCTTCTGTTTCTCCTAACATCTTTCCACATCTCTCCTTTTTGTTTCTTTCATTTACCAACCATATTCAATTTAACTTCAGCTTTTTGCATTTAGATTCAGGATTGATGATTATGTGGCTTCAAGTTGGTGTTGAACTCAGCAACTACATTGAAAGACTTCTCCAGAAAAATCTTCCAACTTAATCCTTCAGGTCACCCAATATGCACTCATTGTTTTTGTAATTGACTTGGTTCCCCACATGGTTTCCTCTTCTTATCTTTCCTTCACCTTCCCATCTTTATAGTCTTCTATAAAGAGAGCTAGGCCTTCACAAAATTTGTCAGCTAGCAGGGTAGTGATTTTTTTTGTCAAAAGTGTTAATACTTTTCTATCCTGCTTTTTCAAAATCTATCTTTTGCTTCCATGTATTATCACAAGGAAAACCATTGCCTGCATAATCCTCATCTCTGCAGGTATAGACAAGACTCTTATGGTTGCTACAGCAAGGGATAGTCTGTTGTATATTTCTTGGGTATAGTGCTTTTGCCTATAAAAAAGCAGATGATATTTTCTACTTTATTTTCATTGTCAATTTTAGCTGGTGGTTACATCTATTGTAATTACTTTGCTCTTCTTTGTATGGACCTTAGTCCATTTTTTTCCACTGTGGTCCTTGATTTTCAGCACCCCGTTTACCAAAGCCTTAATGACTTACATAACACTTCCTGTACTTTTTATTTTGCAAATACCAACTTTTCTCTCTCTCTTTCTGAATCAGGAACTGTTTACTGGTTCACGTGCTAAATATACTACTAGCAAGATACAGTATAGCTCTCATCTATGAAATACTACATTGAGAAAAGCATTTGAAATATCTGCTTTGTAACATGCAGACATGAAAACAAAGCATCTTTTAAAAATAATTAAAGGAGCTATGTCTTCCCAGCCAAATGAAGTGGCTGTGGCAGAAATTGTTTTTGAAAATTCATCCCAAAGATAGATGATAATATTGTATAAATTCCATAGTACTTAAATAACATAGTTATTTGTTAAATAACATAGTTATTTGTATAGTTGTTTTATACATAAATATGTACAACACAGTAAGATATAGAAAAACAGAGAGGGGGGTAGGGAGGGAGGGAGAGAGGACAAGCAGAGACTATCCTCCTTAAAAAATACAGGGGATGTTTATACTCAGTAACTCAGCAAGAGGGTGGTAACAGTTTCATCATTCTGGAATAACCTCCATCCTATGTAAGATTAGGATGTTCCATTTCCTGATGACATTTCAGATAGGAGTAGAGTGTATTTTTTCCAATAGGTGTTTAAGATAGTCCTTTCTTTCTCTTCCCCCCCCCTCTCCCTTTACCATAGGCAGGCCTATTTACATGCATGCATTCATAAAATAGTTAATTAACAAAATAAGTAATAATTTTATGTCACTACAGTAGTTTTAAGAATGGTTAATTAGTTTTGATAAATTCTTAAGTTTACATCTTTCTTGCCCTAAGGGAAATGGCTTTGATTGAAGAAGAAAAAATAAAGAGAAGTCTTGCTTCCATTGAAATTATACATACAAACACACACACACCCTTGACAACTGTAATAAATCTGCATGTTGTTCTCATAAAGTTTCATCATTAGATCAAGTAGACATTAACTGATGGAGTAGTCTTTCATATTATATTTTATCTTATTTTGGGACAATAAAATCAAAAGCTGATTTCAAATCCATTCTACCACAAATAATTTATATATATTTATTTCCAGTCCAAGGAACTAAGAACTGTCCCTTTTGAAATGTTTTCCATGCCCCCATTCCTTATGTAGGCTCAGCCTCTTATTTTACCATTGCCTAGTCTGAGAGTATTCGTTCTGTCTCCCAAGGACATCCCCAAAACAGGTACTTTGATAGATGGTACCCAACACTTCAGAGAGATGTAATAGAACCAAGATGGCCAAAGCTTTATGGGTGCACTATATATTATAGAATAGAATAAACTTTATTGATTTAATCATTTGACCATATCAAAATATAACTAATATAAATATACAAGTACATACGGGTAAACAAAGAAAACAATAGGACATATTAATAGTAAATTATCACCCACACAGTTAATCCCAATCTGATCTAAGTATTCCATCTTTGAAATGGTCTTTGAAATAAAGAGTGCAGTCTTACTAGTGATATGCAGCTTTGTTCCCTGCAAAAAGAAAGATAGTTTCTCCCGATGCCCCAGTATTTTTTATTTTTTAAATTCCTCCCTTTTAGAAGGAACTTTTCAAATTTAAACTGCCATTGCTTGTAAGTTAATACCATAAAGCCGTTAGGATCAAAGCGATGAGTTCTCCGGGATTCCGATGCTTATAGGAGAACAACACGGAGTTTTAATGCTACTTATTTTGTTTCCCACCTCGGGCTAAATCCTATCTGAATATCTCTTTCTGTCCACTGTGGGTGTAGGTTACATCCTGCTTTTGGGAGTGAAACGCCTGATTGGATTTCCAACTAAAATGTTTTCTTAGAAGTCTTTTCGAAAAGAGCGATCCAACGAGGCAGCGTTATTCAATACCTGCGGCTTTTTTTTTTTTAATGTAGTGCAATACCTGCAGATCATTCATGCTTGTATCTGTTGAATAACGCACCGCTGCCTTCCTCACAGGACTCTCCAGGACTTGCCTCCTGCGCTCAAACTAAGCAGCCACCCTTCCCATTTTCAATGGTAAGGCCAGAACAGTAAAACCCACGCACGAAAGCGAAGAGCTATGCCTCAGCAGCCACCCACCCATGCCTCAACAGCTGAAAGAGAACAAAAGCGGTGCGCATGTGCGGCGGAAACTACTGTTCTCTCCGCGCCCTCGCTTCCCGTCCGCATCTGCCCTTCGCTGCCACCCCCCCTCCCCCCCCCCAAAAAAAAGAATGTTAATCTGCCAGAGTCCGGAGAAAGTCCTGACGACTGCCACGCCTCCTCGTCCCCGAAGCCACGCCCCCTTGTCGCAGTAGCGCGCATGGGCAGAAAAGGCGTCCTGCCTAAGCTCTGCTCTTGGCAGAGATCGCGCTTGCAACGCAATGGCTACGTCCTTGTGCCACCCGCCGTCGGCGCAGCCTGTTACTCACCTGATCTTTGACATGGACGGTCTGCTTCTGGGTGCGTAATTTACGCCCGCTGTTTTGCATCCGCCAGCTGGGCAGTCCGGTTCATGGCGAGAGAAGGCCGCGGATTAGGTCTGCCCTCTTGTTGCAGGACGGGAGCCGAGTGCCGCTATTGCCTTGCAGTTGTGTGCCGGGGCACGGTGTGCTAAAGGCGGCGATGTAGCCTGTGGTTTCTCCCGCCTCCTTGCTAGTAACTGTGATTCTGAAAACTGCCAACTGCAAGCGTGCACACACAAACACGAATATCCTGCTGTAGAAGGAAAGCACAAAGCCAACAGGCAGGCTATGATTGCTTTGTTTGTGGAGTCCTCGCTCCAAATTGGTAATTTGCTGCTTGCACAACGTGGCATGACGATAACAGTCCTCCTTTCTACCATCACGTGGATGCTTCAGATCGTCTTCACGTGCATAGGATACTTTATAGGGGGGAAAAACAAGAGTTGAAGTCTTTTAAGACGAATGCAATCCTTAGAGATAAGATGAATGGGCCTTGCAGTAATTTTAACTGCCTTATTGTTTAATAAGAAGGACTGTAACTACAGTTAACTTTGTCCAGGATTGTACTGAATTTTGATTACAATTTTGATTCCTTTAACTCTGTGTTTCTCAATGTCAGCAACTTTTAAGTTTTACAGACTTCAACTCCCAGGATAGCTGATTGAGGAATTCTGGGAGTTGAAGTCCACACATGTTAAAATTGCCGAGGTTCACAAACACTAGTTTTAGCTGAAGTGGAAAGATTGCTGAATAGGATCCACGGACATGATTTTGTCATTTTTTGAAGCCAGATCTTAATCTGTTTATTCAGAAACAAGCCCCACAGAAAATAATTATTCTTAAGTAAAGGGGAAAGGACAGGAGCCTTGGTTCTGTCATAAATAAATACCAGGAGTGACAAGATGCCTCTTAATACTATCTAGAAACTTTATAAATGAAACATTATTTCAGCCCAGGGATAAAAAATAATCCTATTTTGAAGTCTGCATAGGAAAGAACTGGAAAAATAACTCGGCCTCCTGCTTTTCATTACATTAAAGTTGCACTATTTCAGTGATGGCGAACCTATGGCACGCGTGCCACAGGTGGCACGCAGAGCCATATCTGAGGGCACGCGAGGCGTTGCCCTATGTCAGCTCCAGCAAGCATGAGCTGGCCAGCTGATTTTCGGCCTTCCGGAGGGCGGGGGGAGCTCGTTTTCGCCTTCCCCAGGCTTCAGGAAAGCCTCTGGAGCCTGTGGATGGCGAAACACGGACCCAACAGGCCTACCGGAAGTTCAGAAACGAACTTCCCGTTGGGCCGTTTTTCACCCTCCCAGGCTTCAGGAAAGCCTCCAAAGCCTGTGGATGGCAAAAAAACGGACCCAACGTTGGGGGAGGGTGAAAAACGGCCCGACAGCCCAACCAGAAGTTCGGAAATGAACTTCTGGTAGGCCTGTTGGGTCCGTTTTTCACCATCCACAGGCTGCGGAGGCTTTCCTGAAGCCTGGGGAAGACGAAAACAACCTCCCCCCCTACCCTCCTGAAGGCCGAAAATCNGGTGGGGGGGGGGGGCAGCGGGGGGGTTGTGCACATGCGTTGGGAGAGGGCATGGCATTATGGGTATGGGCACCCGCGTGCACGCTATCGCGCACGCGCACACCCTTTTGGCACCCGAGCCAAAAAAGGTTCGCCATCACTGCACTATTTGAAACTTCCTAGTGAATGACCTTTCATAGGAAGCTTTTGAAAGAGTAAACTTCCCACTGGTAATGAGAAAGGATAATATGTTGCAACTTGGGAAAATAAGGTGCCAAACAAAAATATTGTGTAGCACTGAACTGAAATTGGGTATCACATTGAAAGTATAAGTATATATTGGTCACAAATATTAAAATGATACATATTAAAGTAATTTACATGTAAGTACAAATTTGAATGGCATTTAGTATAGTCAGAGGGCTCTGATTTGATAATGTTAATATAAAGATCTTTTTTATCTATAATTATGTCTTTTTTCTGTCATCTGTCTATTTACAGGTAGTCCTCGACTTAGATCACAATTGAGCCCAAAATTTACATTGCTAAGTGAGGCATTTGTTAAGTGAGTTTTGCCCCATTTTACAACCTTTCTTGCCACAGTTGTTAAGTGAATCACTGCAGCTGTTAAGTTAGTAACACAGTTGTTAGGTGAAGCTGTCTTCCTCATTGACTTTGCTTGTCAGACAGTCGCAAAAAGCGATTACATGACCCTGGAACACTGCAGCTGTCATAAATATGAACCAGTTGCCAAGTATCTGGATTTTGATCATTTGACTATGGGGCTACTGCAATGGTTGTGTGTGAAAAGTGGTCATAGGTCACTTTTTTCAGTGCCATTGTAATTTCAAATGGTCACTAAACGAATGGTTGTAAGTCGACTACCTGTATTTATTGGAACTGTAAGTGCAGTAAACAGAGTTTGAGATCTTAGTTAAATAAGGCACTGATCTACATTATTGGGCCTTCATTCTTCAAATCAAATACTTTATTACAGACCAGCTTCTTGTGATTAGATGTGGATATTAGTTATAGAGTAATATTTTTACACTGTTGTAGTTACCGTAAAAATAATTTTCAAAAATTTATAGTTTTCAGACATGCCTTAAAATACACTTACCCGTTTCTGATGCTGCTTGTGTACATTTAAAACATTGCATCTAAAATTAGTCTGTCCTTTTGTAAAAGTGAATTTTAAATTTTGGTATGTACTTCAGTATCTGAAATTGTGTTCAAATTAGTTTGTAGAATGTGCCCTTTGTGGAGCCCATATTAAATACATTGCCACAGTAATTTTCTTTTACACTCTTTTTGTTGACATAAGATCTGAACAATTTATTAAATTTACTAATTACCCTCCCCTTTTGCTGTATACAGCAGCTGCCATGATTTCTTGCTTACCTATATTTATGAAAATGCATTGTTAGCAGCAAACAGGTAGACTTCATGTAATTGGTAGGCTGCTTCATAGTAATTATATAATCTATTTTGAAAATGATAAATTTGTAAAAACTGCTATAGTTCTGCAATCATTTATCTTTATTGATATTGTTGTTTATATTTTATTCCACTATGGATTTTTAACTGTTATGGTGCTGCACAGGGGTGGGTTCCTCCCGGTTCGGACTGGTTCTCCCGAACTAGTAGCGGCCCACTGGTGATGTCACAATGACGTCACCGAACCAGATCGGTCGGTGCCAGTCCGTGGGGGCCGCCATCTTTTTTTTAACTTTTTTTGAATTTTTTTGAATTTTTCTTTCCTTTTGAGCATGCGCAGAAGCCGACTTCTTTTTTTCGGCTTTATTTTTTTAATTTTTTTTCAGATTTTTTGTTACTGCGCATGTGCGCGCAAAGCGCGCGCCCATGAGGCGTGCCCACGTGGCGCGGGAGGGAGCGAACCGGCAGCGAGGTAAGTTGGAACCCACCCCTGGTGCTGTATAGCTTGTAAGCTGGTGACAGTCAGTAGATAATGTTGGAAATAAATTCAGTAAATAAACAAATGATAATATTCTCTCCTTTCCAAAATATTTCTACATTCAGTAATATTTCTACCCATGTATGTGCATATATCATTGAAAAGTGTTGACAAAATCATTATTCTGCTCATTCAAGATTTTATAAAATATAATTAAAGAATGAATTTTTGCTAATTTTTCACTTGTATACTTATAATGTTTATAGGAAAAGCTAAGATATAGCTTTTTTAATTACACATCATTACAGTTTCTTCAGCTTTAAAACAGTCAAATTCTTAAATGATGTACAAGACATTATTTATTGATTTCTTAAATGTATGTAACTTCAAAAAATCATTGAGAGTGTGTTTCATAAAAAGTGGTTAACTATCAAGTGAAGTGATAAGGCTATTCAATTGGCTAAATGAAGTTTATTGATCAGTTAATGTAATATATTTTTCTCTGAAGGCTGTTGAATGATACTATATAATAATTTGGTTTTTTGTGACTACCTCAATATAATCCATAATGTCTTAAATCCTGAAATGCATATCACTTAAATGAAATCTACCAATGGAATGGGTCTGGTACGTGTATGTTTTCTTTACTAAAACTGTGGTTATAGTATAAAAGACACATTTTTCTAAATTAACTATCTTGTAAATACCTTCTACTCTTAAATGCTTTGTTTTTTATTGCTGAGTGCTGAAGGTTTTAATCAGCAGTGAAATCTACTTACTTTCCCTACCGGTTCGGAAGCAAGCGCGTGTGCCACGGTCGCGTGCGGTTTTTCACCCTCTGCGCATGCGCAGAGGGTTAAAAACAAGAAAATGGCAACATCCGGGCTGGTGCGCTGCCGCCGCTACCGGTCTCCGAACCACCGGCGGCCGCCGCTACTGGTACACCCGGACCGGGCCAAACCGGTAGCATTTCACCCCTGGTTTTAATACAACTGTTAAGGATCTGTTGATATAACATTGACAATGAAATGGCTAGAATATATATTAAAAAATTCTAGTCGTTTCTAAAAGAATGATGATTTTTCCCTTGCTTGCATATTTTTAAAAGCTTTTTTTTTAATCTTGCCTTTATTATTTTTACAAATAAGGTGGTGAATATACCTAATATTCCTTCTTTCTACTATTTTTTCCATATCAGCCCTGTGAGGTAGCTGGGCTGAGAGTGACTGGCCCAAAAGTCACCCAGCCAGCTTTCATGCTTAAAGCAGGACTAGAATTCAGTTTCCCAGCTTCAAGCATAGTGCCTTAACCACTAAACCAAACTGCCTTAGATGGTCTTTTAGATTTCTGATATAAGTGTTAAACTGTAGTTTTGGTATCTTTCAAAGCTGCTGTTGGAACTGAAAATCTTATAATCAACTATTTTTATTAATGAAGTACATTGTAATTATTTTGTAGTACAGTTTCCACATTTTTAGCAACTTTCTTTAATCACCTTAGATTCCTGTGCCACAGAGTTTTAGAAAAACAAAATTCCAATCAGATCGATTTGGCTATTTAAGAACAAGTGTCTAACTCATTGTGATTGTACTTTTGCTATTCTCAAAACTGATACCTGATATGTGTTTACAGCTATAGTAACACTAAACTTGGCAAGTGGACAAGAAAACCAGTGTTGGCATTAGATGATATTGTGTGAAGTCTCTTTTTATGCCTAAGGCAATAATAGATTGAAAATACAAATCTGCTGACTCATAACTTCTTGAAATCCTTATCATTTTGCTGTATTTTTTTAGTATGCTGTGAGTTATACAATAAGTACATGTGAGGGGCAATATGTGAGAGGTTGTTTATCAAGTGGACTGAGAGCAGAATCTGCTTTTATAAGTTAGATATTTTTTTTATTAAAGTAGGGCTTTTTCTAGCTGGATGTGCAATGGTAGGCTATTCATTGGGAAAACTGCTCTGTAGTCATCCTTTGCAGAATGGAGATTACTTTTAATACAATTTACAGAAGATATTGTTATATATTGATACAGGTAAAAGAATTGAAACTATAATGCATTTTTCCAGTCGTAAAACAATTTTCAAGTAATGTGAAAAATTGTAATAAAATTTGGGGCACGTTTGCTATAATGATTGAAGTACTGTACTGATCTAGAAACCAGGACACTGTGAGTTCTAGTCTTCCATTAAGCATGAAAGCTGGCTGGGTGATTTTGGGCCAATTACTCTCTCCAGTCCAACCCACTTCACAGGGTTGTTGTGGGGAAACTTGAGGGTGGGAAGATAATGTAAGCTGCTGGTTCTGGAGAACCAGTAGCGGAAATTTTGAGTAGTTCAGAGAACCGGTAGCGGAAATTTTGAGTAGTTCAGAGAACCGGTAGCAGAAATTTTGAGTAGTTCAGAGAACCGGCAAATACCACCTCTGGCTGGCCCCAGAGTGGGGTGGGAATAGAGATTTTGCAATATCCTTCCTCCAGGAGTGGGGAGGGAATGGGGATTTTGCAGTATCCTTCCCCTGGAGTTGGGTGGGAATGGAGATTTTGCAGTATCCTTCCCCTGGAGTGGGGTGGGAATGGAGATTTTTCAGTATCCTTCCCCTGCCATGCCCACCAAGCTACGCCCACCAAGCCACACCACGCCCACCAAGCCACGCCCACAGAACCGGTAGTAAAAAAAATTGGATTTCACCACTGGTTACAAATATAATAATGAAAAATTATAATACATAACCATAGATATGCTGTAGAAAGCTAAGGAATTTGGTAAGTAATTCATTCAAAATATATTGGACTATGATTCCGTTTACTCATAACTGTGCTGGCTAGAGATGATCAGAATTGTTATACAAGGTCTTTGGGAGACATCAGAGTAGGGAGTTTAGGTTAAATGCATAAAATACTCATAGCTAAATGTAGCCTTTACTTTTAAATGATCTTCCTAGGTCCGTTTCACAATATTTACATTATTTTGTGCTATATAAGCACCTGAATATTCTAGCATTTCTGCCCTTTTATGTATGTATGTATTGTATCTGACTGTTTATACATGAAATTCTATATATGATGTATTTACTTGAGTATTCCTTGCTGTTCAAAAGAATGTTTGGTATGAAATTTGTTGTAGAAAATCACCCACGCATATTTCTGCCTATTTAGGCCCTTACAGGATTAGAGATTGGACAGCCATTTGTCTGAAATGGTATAGGGCAGTGATGGTTAACCTTTTCGGCACTGAGGGCCGAAACTGGAGCACGTGCACGCGCCAGAGCACCGAAACCCAGAAGAGACCAGCTGGCTGGTGCACATGTGCGCCGGCCAGCTGCTCTCTTCCAGGTTCCGGCGCGCGCATGCGCGTGATGGAACCCGGAAGAGCAGCTGGCGCCAGCGTGCATGCCCACAGAGAGGGCTCTGTATGCCACTTCTGGCACGCGTGCCATAGGTTCGCCATCATGGGTATAGGGTCTCCTGCTTGAGCAGGCGATTGGATTAAAACACCTCCCAGGTCCCTTCTAACACCTCCCAGGTCCCTTTCACTGTAATTCAGCTCTCAGGTTTGGTTGAAGTTTCTGAGGGTGATGCAATGAAGGGGTGTTTGGCAATTCCTATTGTGGCTGAGGGCTAATCCTACCTTTGTTGGATCTTGGGTGAGGGTATTTGCTTATGAATAGAGCTATCTATCTCTTTATCTCTTAAGTGCTGACATCTAATGAGGGCTATTAAGAAAGGTGGGGGCTGCTTTCTGTTTCCAAGAGCATATTTCTCCCTTTAGGAAAATATAATATTCTGCCTTTTTAATATTACTTAAAATATGTCATTCTTCTAGGGGAGGGGTGGGTGCTAACTTTCTACAATATTTTTCAGAGTTTCCCATGCTTCTTGAGCTGGGTTTTTATCTGTGGAATTTGTCTTTGTTAAAATCAGCTCTTTTAAAGTTTAAGAGACTAGCTGGATTATATTCTATTGATTGTGTTTGCATTATGTTGAATTCTAATATGACGTCGTCACTCTCACCCAAGGTTCCGGCAAATTCAACTCCCTCTATCACTTCTTCTCTGTTAGTAAGAATTAGGTCCAGTATAGCTTTTGCTCTAGTTCCCTCCTCTACCTCTTGGATAACAACATTGTCAGCTAAATTGATTAGGAATCTGTCCAATCTCCCACTTGCTGCAGAGTTTGTCTCCCAGTTGATATCAGGGTAGTTAAAGTCTCCCATTACTACTGTGGTATGTTTCCTACATAAATTTGCTAATTGATTAGCAAAGGGTTCATCTATTTCTTCTGCTTGGTTCGGTGGCCTGTAGTACAGTGCCATTTTTCCTTTTATATTGACCCATGTGGATTCTAGGAGGTTTTCATCCTTGTTTTTATGTACTTTTGTAGAGATTTAGTAATCTTTTATGTATAATGCGATTCCACCTCCTCTTTTGTTAGGCGTGGTTTTTTTTTGGAATAGTTTGTATCCTTCCATCAGTACATTCCGGTCATGAATTTCATCCCATCAAGCTTCAGTAGTGGCAACTATATCATACTTGCCTTTATGTACTAATACACCAATACTATATACCAATACTAATACAGTTCACCCTGTTTGTTCCCTAAACTTTGAGCATTATGGCGCAGTGGTTAGAGTGCAGTATTGCAGGCTAACTCACTGCTCACTCCAGGAGTTCAGTTCCCACTGGCTCAAGGTTGACTCAGCCTTCCATCCTTCCGAGGTGGGTAAAATGAGGACCCAGATTGTTGGGGGCAATATGCTGACTCTGTGAACCGCTTAGAGAGGGCTGTAAAGCACTGTGAAGCGGTATATAAGTCTAAGTGCTATTGCTATTACTGTATAGGCACCAATGAGTCCTTTATGAGTCTTGGGTATGTTTGAGTCCTTTATGGGTCTTGAATATGTTTCTTATATCTCCTACATTGTAACTGAGATTTCCATCCCTTCCATCACTCTCTATTTCATTATGTTTTTCTTTTTTCTTTCTTCTTTCTCCCTACCTCCTTATGTGATTTTGTTATCTAGCAGTTTTTACTTGTAATTAGGTTCTAATTACTTGTAATTAGGTTTGTGAAGATTGTCCCCCCTGTCCCACTTCAATTGTAATTTAAAGCCTTTTTGATAAGATGAACCAGTTGTTTTCCAAATATATTCTTTCCAGTTCTTGTGAGGTGCAGGCCATCCCTTGCCAGTTGCGCTTCATGTAGGTAATGCAACCATGATCTAGGAAGCCGAAGTTCTGTTGATGACACCATTTTTTAAGCCAGTGGTTTGTTTCTAAAATTCTTTGCTTCCTCATTGGATGTTCGCCTTTTGTTGGAAGTATAGATGAAAATACCACTTGTGCTCCTAATTCTTTAACTTTCTTCCCTAGCTGTTCGTAATCTGTTGTTATGGTTTTCAGATTTATTGTTGTGTTATTGGTCCCCACAATGAAAGAAGAAAGGGGTAGTAATCCGTAGAGATGTAAAATTTCCGGAAATTTTGAAGCTCGGAAAAAAA
>QLTV01000229.1:987903-1006243 GCA_003457575.1 Thermophis baileyi
ACTTTAGTTGCATATAAATCAGACATTAAAAAAAATATTGATCAAGTGTTTCTATAGTCAAGAGACTGGCCAAAATGTAACGCTGGAAGAACGAAATCAGGTCCAAATATATAGAAAACATTGCAACGTGGACATTTCTGAAGTAAATATAAGTGAAATAAATCTTCTCAAAAAGTTGATAAATATTTCAAATAAATGCATCTATTTGCAGTAGAGAAACAGTATAACATAATACAGTTAAAGAAAGATGGAGACAAATTCACATTGCCATCCATCTCACTTGATGATTGAGTGCACAAGCCAAGACACAAGCCTGAAGATGTCGAATGAGACTTCGTCGAAACGTTGCAATGACATCTCCAACTTCACGCGCGAGAAAACACAAATAACCACAGAACTACATACAAATACCCGCGAAAACCTCAAAAAACAAATATATATATATATATATATATATATGTCTTTAATACATAACTCCAATTTATTTCTTCTGTTTCTTGCATCTATAATCTCCTGTTTGTGGGAATAAGATATTTTCATTCAGATCTATTACCTGATTCTTCTACAAATCATGAGGCAATTACAAGCACTATCTCTCTGCAAACAGCAATTGGACACATTTGGAAACTATTTAACATTTATTTATTTATGCCATTTATATGCATGTTGTAGTAATCAAGCAAGACCTTTTAATTGTTATGATTAATAATTGCAAACCTTTTTCTAAATTCTAGACATTGTGTGAATATGTTATGTTTAATAAGGTTCAGTACATAAATCTTTAAAACAGAAATACCTTAATTTGACAAATCCAGTTGAATTTGTGTAAAAATGTCTCTGTGCAAAGTACGTGTGAGTAGCATAATTAAAGGACTTGGATTATGATTAGATAATATACGTGCTAGATTCAGTTGCAAATGTATAATGTTCTAATTGCTAGAGCAGCCTATTAAATACTGTAATATAAATTAATTAGAAGAATGAAATGTGATAAATTTAATTTATTTAAATTGACATGATTGAAATTAATACTTTGACGTTAATCACTTTTTATTTCCAGCAGTTTTATAGAAAACAAAGTTTCTTGAAAATATCTATTTTTGGATTTAGCCTAAGAGAAAGGTCTCTTTGAAACATTAAAATGAGGTCATGTGGAGCAGTAAACTATTTAAATGCAGAACAATGTGCAGATTGCATTGTTTTTCATATAAGAAACCTATGGCAATTCATTTTCCCTTTTTCACCTAGCTTTATATCTTGGTATAAGAAGCTGAAACATGTTTTTTAAACTAGTTTTACTCAACGAAAAAAATTGTTTCTCACAATAGCAAGTCAAATACCAATATTTTGTAATTTGTATTTATGCAAATATATTTCTTGAAACAAAAGTAATTGTTCCCAGGATAACTGATTATAAGAATAAGCCCAATAATTAGAGAAATATTTTAATGTGTTTTAATAATTTAATAATATCTCAGATTCTTCTTTTTAAACTATTTAATGGCCAGTTATTAGGGCGTCTAAGCTACAGTAAAATGTAATTAAAAAATTACAATTTCTTCCTTGTAATATGTGAGTGTTCTGTCTTTCCAAGTTTTCAATTTTCTCTACCCAAGGTGGGGAGAGATTGATAAGTTTTGATTATCATGTTACCAGAATATTTTAAAAGTAACAAGCGAAACTTCCCAAATATCTTTGTATGTTTATTATTTAGTAAAACAGACCAAATAACATTTATTTTCACATTCAAATAATTAGAATAAGATTAAGAAACTTAAGTTTCTTTGGACTTTGAGGCATAGGATTTATTACTGCCTTCCTATAAGGCAAAAATATTTTCCATATTCATATGATCAAATGACATAGAAACAGGGCCTCTTTCTTTGCTTTTTTGTTGTTGTTCCTTCAAGTCTGTGTTGACACCTGGCAAGTGCCTAGACTTGTCCCTGCAATTGTCTTGGCAAGACTTTAGAAGTGGTTTGTCATTGCTTCTTTTCTTAAGGCTGAGATACAAGGACTGGCCCATGATCACCCAGCTGGCTTTGTGCCTAAGGTGGGACTAGAACTCAGTCTCCTGGTTTATATCCTGATGCCTTAACCACTACTGCAACCTGACTTTCTATGCATTATTGTATTACATACAGTATGTACAGTAGAGTCTGTCCCAACGGGGTTTATGTTATATATGGAGAGGCCTTACGCATCTGTCGGTGAGAAGTATCTTCATAGAAAGGGAGATGGCCATAGATCCATCAGTAGTGGGAATCAGTCAGTGGATCTTCACAACTTTTATATATATATATTTATGTGCACATGTTTGTATGTGTGTATATGTACGGGGAACAGTAACTTCTTTATTTGCTATTAAGTTATTATTTGGGGATTTATATATTTGAATATTTTCTTTATATTAGATACTTTAGGTATATGTACATATAGTCAGAAACAATAAAGACTATTGTTTGAATTGTTATTTACCCATAATAAAGGCAATGTAGGGCAAAAAAGAAGAGAGGAAAAAGGTAAGAAAAAAGTGTGTACATGTTTTTGTGGGTGTATCAATCAGTGCATTTAAAGTATTTGTGTATCTTTCTTACACAGGAGTTGAAAAACTAATCCACCATCTACACAAACATAACATTCCCATAGCTGTTGCTACTAGTTCATCTCGAGTGACATTTGAAATGAAAACAAGCAGACACAAAGACTTCTTTGCTTTATTTCATCATATTGTCTTGGGAGATGACCCTGAAGTAAAGCATGGCAAGCCACAACCTGATGTGTTTTTAGTTTGTGCAAAGAGATTTGATCCTCCTCCATGTCCAGAAAAGGTAAACATAATCACAAAATAGAATAACAACCAAAAACCCAAGCTGTTATATTTTGATCTTTTATTTTTTTAATGTGAAAGCGATTTGATATTTGATGGTATTGTTATTGATCTTTAACATGTAATGATTTATAATGACAACTGACGGGCCGCTGTTTGCTCTAAAGCAATATTTTAATTGGACTTGGAAAGGAAGCAACAAGATTAGTAACTAATTGGATAGGAGACCACCAGGAAATTCCAGGTGACTCCTAACACCAAAATTCAAAGCAACACTCTTTGGCAACACTCTGTCTCATGCTTCTTCCAAATCTACATTTGCCCAAGTTGGTTCTGTCATTAAGGAATGCTGCAACAGCTTATGTAACAGCACATTCAAAGGCAATTGAGACAAAAGTGCACCTGTCCTGTTTGTTATGGACTATTCTTTACATGTAGGGAGTCTCCACTGAGCAGGAAAAGGGGAGAAACGGCCGAGACTGCTTCCACTCAGCTGTGGAAGATTTTTTAAAAATGTGTGGAATCCTCAGAGAAAGGTCACTCACAAAATAATCATTTGGGAGGGGGAGGAATCACCCCATTCCTTTTAAGGAAATGTCCTTTCATTTGGGTTTAGATTTTGTTTGTAAAAGGAAAGTTTACACATGTCTTGATAATATATCAGGCAGCTGATAATATAAGGATAAAATAATTATGTTTTGTAGCTCTCTGCCATTCCATGTTGAAGCTGTGAAAGTACTCATTACTAAAAAGTAGTACATTATTAAGTGTGGAGAATAAGCCACTGTATTAAGGAGCTCATTACATATTTTTTTTAAAAAACCCTTTCATGATAGCTTCTTTGCTGAATCATATATCTTTGCAGTATACAAAAGTTTGCTTTTGGTATTGCTACTGAATATTATAATAGGAAATCAGAGGTGGGATTCAGCAGGTTCTGACCAGTTCTGGAGAACCGGTAGTGGAAATTTTGCGTAGTTTAGAGAACCAGTAAATACCACCTCTGACTGGCCCCACCCCCATCTATTCTCTGCCTCCCCAGTCCCAGCTGATAGTGAGGAAATGGGGATTTTGCAGTAACCTTCCCCTGGAGTAGGGTGGGAATGGAGATTTTACAGTATCCTTCCTCTGCCATGCCCACCAAGCCACGTCACGCCCACCAAGCCACGCCCACAGAACCAGTAGTAAAAAAATTTGGATCCCACCACTGAATAGTATAGCTATGTTTAATTTACTTCAACAAATCTTATCGTAGAAGTTGAAATTGTCTGTTTAACTGCTTTATGCTTGTCATAACTGCATCTTTATAACCTCAGAACAAAGAAAGAGTAGAACAAGAAATTCTTTCATTAATGTTATTACATTTATGCTGTAATGTGTTACTCTGAAGAGACATATGGGGAATAACCAAATATATTTAAAAATATTGCAAAATCTTTATTTTTACAGTGATTTTTTATTTGGACATCCATGTTTTCTTTTCTTTTTTTCTCTTACTCAGTGATAAATTATCATTAAGATAATTCAATACCAAAGGAGGTATTAATCTTATCATGTTTCTGTATCTGTATATTCTCATGACATATATAATTTAATAACTTATATAATAATATAAAGAAAGCCTGCAAGGTAGCTTTCAAAATATTAAATTAATATAAACATATTAATGCATTAAATATATATTAATTACTCTGCCATCAAAGAAGAAATCAATTTCAAGAATCTTATTAGAAAAAAGCTAATACAGAGAGTAGAGGATAAATTTAGCAGTGAAATTAAGTAACTATTAGTGATTATATTTGCAATTAGGTAATAATTTTTTTCTTGTGCCTTTTTTCCTAGCATCAATATAAAGGAATCGAAAGATATGGTAGCTTATTGTATCATTTTTACTCATAGCTTTGTTACAAATGTGGGTTTCTTTAAATATCTGTGTAACTTGAAATTGCTTTAATATTGCTTAGAAAAAAAATAGATATTCTCTTCTTACCTGTAATTTTTAAAGTATCTATTTATATTGCACATACATATTTGTTTGTTTTATCAGCAGCAGTGGTCAGTTGAAAAGTCACTGTTGGAAATGGGCAAGGAGCTATCCTTTGTTTACTTGTCTCTTTCATTTAAAAAATCATCAAGTGTTTGCAATCTAATTTCTCCAAGATGATGAACATTATTACTCTAATCATCAAGGATTAGAAAGTATAATTTTTAAAAGAACCAAGATTGAGCTTGCTATCTAACTGTTGATAGATCAATACCTTTGATCTGTCAACAGTCATAAATTCATGATAAATTTTCAAACACAAACATTACCTCGAATGAGTTCTTCAAATGAATAAAGACTGCATGTTACTGAGACAAGAACATACTTTGCTTTTGTGTTTTCACAAAGACCTACTCCTTGTAGTGTTACTTAAAAGAACTTGTATATTATTTAGAAGAATGTTCAAATCTGATGCAAATGTTAAGCTATACTTTATTTGTGTTCTCTTATTATAAGCTGATCTCTGGTAGTGTAATTTTTTAATTTTAATTTTCTTAATTTTTGGCAACAGTGAGAAAAGCTTCCCAAAGCCTTTAGAATGGCATTTGATATGTATTTATTATATTTTTGCTATAGTTGAATATGCATTTTATTTTTGTATAAGGAAACATTGCAAGAGTAAAGAATCTATTTGTTCCTTGGTAGAATAGTTAAACATAATGTGCAAGGAACATGTGAAACTCCTTAAAAAAGTCAGTTCAGCTATTTTTTATTTTGAGCAACTTATTGGTAAATTATTCTAAAACTTAAAAATGCTATTTATAAAATACATTAAATTATTTTTAAAATTAATACCTAAAAATAGAAGCAACTGGTATGAAAGATTTGCTATATCCTGAAAACTGCTAGGCGGTTGATAAGATGATAATATATTAAAATATGATTATAGATTAAAAAATCTATTTTTTTAAATAGTGTTGGAAAGGACCGCGGAGGTCTTCTAGTACAACCCCCTGCTTAAGCAGGAGGCCTATACCTTTCCAGACGAGTGACTGCCCAGTCTCTTTGTAAAAGGCTCTGATGATGATAATAGATTAAAAAATTATTATTGACAAGAATGAGAGAAGCTAAAGAAGGGAATACAATTCATAAAATGTATAAGGAGAGATTGCAAGAGTATCTTTGGAAGAATTAGGGTTTATTTCTGGAAACAGGTAAAAATTTTGAGCATTTTTGCATTCAGTGGTGTGGAATGTTGATGGTACCTAAGTTGTTTGCTAATGAAGTTACTGGGGAGGGTCCGCAAGAGTGCAAGGAGGGTACATGAGGTCCATATGGGTTGGTGAGAGTGTGAGGAGGTGTGTGAGAGGCACTATGTAGGTTGAGGAATATGCCTGAGGCTGTGCAAGTGACACACATGGGTTGGAGAGGGTCTATGTGGGTGCAGCACAAGTAAGGGTGGGAAAGTGTGGACAAGTGGTAGGTATGGCAAAGCAAAGAGGGACTGGGGAAGATTTTTGGGTCAGGGAGATTTGTCTTTCTGGAAAAGCTGGCAGGGAAGGATGCAAATGGCAACCACATGATTGCAATTGCAGGGTGCTTGCAACTGGTCATAAGTGTGGACAAATTGCTAAGCACTGGATCTCAATCATGCTGAAATTCTTAAGGGCCAGTCATAACCACCATTTCTTCAGTGTCATCATAACTCATAACAGTCACTGACCATATGATCATAGGTTGAGTACTACCTGTCTGTTGTAAAATTGCTTTTTATTTTGACAAGTTAATCAATCTCAAACTGAAGAATCTGAATGAATAAAGTATAAAACTTGCATAGCTGACAAAACAGTGCCTTCTCTCTTTTTTTGCCCTTGTAGAACAAGATCACACTTGCAGAAATTTTGCCAGACTTGCATTTTTAGTGCAAAATTTACATTATTCTAATTGGCAAAATCTCTAAAATACTGTAGTTCTCAAATACCTAGCTGGCATATATATCATACAGATGTCCAAATGCTAACCTTACTTTGACATTATACGTTTCTTGCAGGCCGAGTTATGTTATGAACTGTAAAAATGAAAATCACCAACCTTTCAGAAACTGACATTGCCTGCTCTAAAGGATTTGTTATGTCACTTGTGCACATCTATATTGGAAGGATTTGTAACACATTTTAAGGGCAGGAGAAAACCACATCATAGGCTTTACAAGGGGAGAAAATTGCTGCACAGTGCTATGCAGTTTGCTACTGTTTCAGTTTCTGAAAATATTTGTTAAACCATTAATATATGCACTGCTCATATAAATCTTATTAATCATTTCCACAAAGAGCTCAGCAAGTTTCAAACAAGGTTACATAAAAAATAAGAAAATGTTTCCTGAATCAGAACGGAACATTATACCTGTAGGTACATGAAAGATATATAGAAAAACGTAGGTTTTTGCAGAAAAAACATAAGAAAGTATAATTATAGAAAATGCTATTTTAGTTGATCTAGGACAACATAAATTGATTTAGTCATCATTACATATATTCTGTATTAAGTTATAGAAAAAATCCATTTGGATTTAAAAGCCAACAGAGGTAATAACTGTGGTCACAGGCCATACACTATATACATATTTTTTTTAAAATTAGATTATACCATTGCATGTAAATTAGACAATGAGTCTACCTCAGCTCATTCCTTCAGAGATTAACACTTCATTAACAAAAGGCTGTTCAATCCAGCTGAGGATTCTTTAGCTACATGGGAGTTGACTTTTCACAGTGCCCTAAATTGCTGTAATATATCTGGGGGAGCAGGGAAGCGGAGGGGGTGAGAGAAGCAGGAGTACATGAAGATAACTTCTTCTTTTACATCTTCATGGATACAAGAGCGTCCCATGAAACACACAAATGGGCACAAGATAATGCATTTAAGCTAGAACAGAAGCAGAACAAAGATCTTGTAATGTAAGACCAGCTGCAAGTGAAGATATGAAAGTTCTTTAAGAAGTCCATGAAAATAGTTTATGAAAGTTTAATCATAATATTCTGGCTTAGTTTGTACTATTTTTGGATACTTACATGAAATCGAGTTTCTATAAGAGGAAACGCTTAGGACAGAAGCAGAATTGTCTCATATAAATGCAAAAAAAGGTACTTACGTATGTTTTATATGTCATATTACTTAACTCAAAGGTACAAAATTATATGCAATAAATACATATTGAACTGCTGTTGAAATCAATGGAAAACAAAACTTAAATGGAAAAATAATCTAAATAACATAAAAGTAGTATTAAATTATTGTGGGTTTTCAAGCAACAATAAAATATCTTTATATATATCCTGAAAACCAGGGGTGAAATGCTACCGGTTCGGCCCGATCCGGGCGTACCGGTAGCGGCGGCCGCCGGTGGTTCGGAGAATTGGTAGCGGCGGCAGTGCAAGACTCCACCCACCTGCCCGGACGTCACCATTTTATTGTTTTTAACCCTATGCGCAAAGCGTTCTGCGCATGCGCAGAGGGTGAAAAAGCGTGTGCGCGCAAAGCGCGTGCTTCCGACCCGGTAGGGGAAGGTAAGTAGATTTCACCGCTGCTGAAAACCATGAACTTGTTTACATCATTCAGATAAGAATGTGCATCTAAAATTAAAGTTTCAGTGCTGGTGTGTTTTGATTCTTAGCAGCATAGAAATGTGACAAATAAATAAACAAAATACAAATATCATGTTAGTTAAGTGGTTACTGCCAAGTGCCATATTGGTGCTGTTTTGTATTGTCTGTGCTATTTTGGGGGGGGGGGGAGGAAGGATTTTTTTAATTGTGTTTTTTTTCCTATTTGGCTGTATTTACAATGCCCAATGGATTACAATTAAATGAATTATTCTACTTTAATGGTGGGAAAAGAATATCTTCAAGCATTTTTTAAAGTTGACCTCATATTCTACCTATAATGAAGAACTCAGTAAAATTTATGGTTTGAGGTGGTACTTTTAAAATTGATTCATTTAATTTGAAAGCAAAATTTTACAGTGGTGTTTTTGCTTCCACACCCAGGGAAAAAAACAGGATTTTTGTTTACCTCTACAGTTTCTTCTTTCACATCTGATAATTTTAAGAAACAATTTTATTTGTTGACTATTTGCCACAATAGAAAGATAAAATTTTACACATATAAAAACCTGTGCTAGTTCTTCAGATTACTCCAAAATCTAATCAAAGTTAGTCATAATTTGAATTAGTCCATTAAAATAAATGTAATTGTCTATATAATAATTATGAGAGTCAATGGTGTGGTTAAGCCAATGGGCTAGGCAGGAGGCAATAGCAAACCACATGAAAACTGCAGGGATTTGTCCAGGCAGTCACTTGGAGTTAACACTAGTTTTAAGGCACACACAGACACACACACACACAATATGTACAAACCAATGTTTCATTAAATAATTAAAGGAAGGGCAGCACTACCTTTTATGTGATTTTATTATTCGATAGTGGTTACTGTGTCAACAAGGGACAGTAGTGTCCCTTTTCTAGAAAGTAAAACAAGTAGATTAATAGCTTCTCATTGCTGGAAAAAATAAACATGAAAGTAGCAAACACATACTTTTGTGCTACAAAATTATTTTAGGTAATTTGAATTCTGCAAATATTCTATATGATGATATATAATATGCATATTCAGCAGTAGCTTCAGCTGAAGTGATAATATTGCATCAAAGCATGTGGGAAATAGATTTTGGTTATTGGAAGTTATAATTACTGAAAAAAGGATTACTGTGACTTACTAAGTGCCCTTTTCTTTTTAATTCGTTGACTATTTCTTTGTATGAAATCAAATGTAATTTTGGGTTTATGGAGCAATGTAAAATATATTAAGAAATGTCGAAAACAACGCTGCACAACATTTTTCCAGCCACAACATTTTAACTGCACTTAGCCTTTGTGTAAAATGCCATGGGCTTCATTCCTAAAGTGAAGCCAGCACAAAAATTGATCAAATTTAATTAAGAACTGGTAGAATTGTTCTTATTTGTATCATTAATAATATTTCCCTTTTATAATTAATTCTTAATTTTGAGAAGATGCTATCAGCTGGGATCATGGGATTTACAGATTGCAGCTAACCCTTAGCCTCAGGCTGGTACAGTCTTAATCCAAATGTTTTAGACCTGTCTGAAATCATTCTGATCAATGATTCTCATTCTCCTATTTACTATCTAACGAGACAGCTGTTATATCCTAATTTCTTAGATTCCTCTATACCGTTCCTCTTCTTAAATTTGCATCTTGGATAATTTTGAATAATTTCATATATAATTTTGCATATATAATTTTTATTTAGCTTCATGCAAGGAGATGATGCATTTGCCTTTATACTACCCTTTGAAAACCATCACAGATTTGACTAGAAACTATGGAGAAGAAGAATATTAGAAACTGGAAAAGAAGTCTTCATTGGGTTCACACCACTGACATGGTATTTTATTGGGCCATACCTAAAAGCCCTTCTATATGGATTTTCTCATTCTCTCTGAATGATTTATCCCTGTACCCTTTTTATTCTTATTTCTTAAGCAACATCTTTTTGAAGGATTAAAAAAATTAACATAACTTATTATTTTCAGCTGCCTTATCTGATCTAAATCTATTCCATTTGTTATTTAGCTTTTTCTTTCCAGTCCAGTGCTGCATTCATTTTCATCCTTTTCTTTTTTAGTCTACAGTTATTTGTCCAGTCTGTTAGTAATCCAAGCTAAGTTAAAATGTTAAACTCTGCTTACTATTTTTTCCCCACAGTGATTTCTTAAATTGTGCTGTCATATATAGTTCGCTTTTCTTCTTTTGTTGCTTTTCCCTTTAAAATCTTGAGGGAACATTTGTCCCTGATCCACAGAGAAATATACATTGTACCCCTTAGTGACTCACTGACTTGAGTGGGCATAAAGGAAATTTATAATAAATGTATGAATATATAAGAAAATAATATAATAAGTCCAGAGAACTATTTTAATTTCTGCCTAAGGAAGGTGTTAATTTTCACTTTGGTTTTAATAAAATTATAGACCTTTCTTAAACAGATATTAAAACAGTTCTCTGGACTTATTCTTTTCTAATATATTCATGCATTTATTATAAATTTCAGCTGTGGTTGGTTTTCTCTGCACATTGTAATTCCAAAAATATTAAAGCTTTTAAGGAAAATTGAATTTTAATGCAAGTGTATAGATGCATTCAGATCAAATGATGCTGTCCTTAAAATTTCCTTTTAAATTTATGGAAGATTGTGGAGAGCCTGAAGAAAAAAATGAAATTAACAGAAACAGTCAAGGAATAGGAGGAAAATCAGGGTTTTATAAAGGGCAACTGGGGAGGGTGTTTCAAATTATTCAGAGATTCAACCTTAATAAATTCATTATGAAAGTTGGAATTTCTTCTTGCAGTTCTCATGACTGTATTTCAGCCTAGCGTTATTTTGCTAAAATCTGTACAGGTTTTTCTTCTTGACCTACATATTCAGCATCTTGTCTGTTGCCACCAAAAACAAGTTACTCTTTGGTGAAGTTAGGACTTTTAATTTAGAAAAATGGTGACTGAGGAAAGAGACATAAAATGGATGTATACAATTATATATATTGTGAGTAAAGTTGACAGAGAACAATGGACTCTGGAATTATCCAGTGAAATACGATGGAGATTTCAAACACAAAAAAGGTATGTGCTCCACTGTCAAATTTGCTAACAGTAGTAATTAGCAAGCTGGATGGCTTTAAAATGGCTTTCAACTGGAAAAATGCATGGACAATTGGTCATTAGTCATGGTACCTGCATATATATATCAAAGGCAGTGGGAATGCCTCTAAATACCAGTTGTCAAGGAATGTGCTGTTGTGAGCAGAAATGTGGTATTATGGTCTCCTTCAGAGTTTCAGGA
The DNA here is from genome assembly GCA_003457575.1 of Thermophis baileyi. Classification (NCBI taxonomy): domain Eukaryota; kingdom Metazoa; phylum Chordata; class Lepidosauria; order Squamata; family Dipsadidae; genus Thermophis; species Thermophis baileyi. Next base: position 999,642 of record QLTV01000229.1, read on the forward strand.
GCCACTGAGGGAAACAATGTTGGTTTTGTCACATTGGTACATATAGCCCAAGTTCCCATAAGCATGGATGTTACATTGTGTCTTGCTCTGTTACATAAGTTCACTCTCTTCTTTGAGTTTCTGTATGTAGGGGGGGATTTTTTTATTTTTTATTTAGAGTCGGGGTACATGAAGTATTTGAACCCTGCAAACAGTCATCCGATGCCCTGCATCTGACAAATCCATGAAAGGACAAAACAGTTCACATAATACTGGCTTCCTGATGGTCAGTGTAACTGTCTTCAGAATTTGTTTTATGATAAAGGTGTAATATTAGAATGGGTAAATGCAAAATGTATTTATAAAAATAGGTTATAAATAAAAAAGGCAGAGTTTACCAATACAAATTCTACAGCTGTATAAAAGAAGTAGCATAAGTAATACCAAGAACTCAAAGAAGGATTCTTTGAGCATGAAAAACATGAACAGTCTGGTCCTATGCCCTATTCCCATATCACTTTTGCAAACAATGAACATTTCTTTCCAGCAGGTACTCATTCCAAAATAAGATCAACCGCACTAGGCAAGTTGCCTTTTAGAACAGTTTGCATATCTAAGAAGTATCTTAAAAACAACCTGGAAAAAAATGACGAAATCAATAGCAGAGCAGAATTTTTAACACATAGTGTTAACACTGGATTTGTAGTGTGCTTTCTTCTAAGCATACAATCCTCTTGAAAAGCCATCCTAAAAGAATCAGGTTACATTTGCTTGTAAATATTGTCATTATTCAGAGCTTCATTGTCCCAGTCCTACTGCCACTGAAAGAATCACATTCCTTCACTGTAATGTATTCTAAATTAAAATGTTTTTTAATTCCCTTTTCTCACTCAGTATCTAACCCTCTCTAAATGCTTATGAGATCAGCAGTGGTTTTGCTTCCAAATGAAACGTTGCTTCTGCAATAATTATTATTGCCACCTAATTAATTGTTTAAAGTGTTTCTATTTCTGTATTTCTGACTTGCTCTCCGTTTTATCTCCATACCTATATTGCCAAAACCGCTTTGCTTTCACAGAATTTTTTCAAATCAGAAACGTGTGCCTACAGTTTAGAAATGGCTACATTTTTTGTAAAAAATTGTCATGTTTATTGAGAAAGTATCTAAGACTATTCATTGCTTTGTTGCAAGGGTATAGCCATAATAATTCTGCAGAAATAGAACAGTTAAGAAATACGTAATTCTGATGGTTTGCAGTTGGTCTAAGCACTGGTCTTGAAAATCATTTGTTTGCTTTTCAGTCTTCTTTTTATTAAAAATAGCTAAATGTCAAATCATCAATCTGAGGCATAATGTTGATGTCCAAGAATATGTATGGATTCTATAGCTCCTGTTTCTTTATTGGAAACTATACTCACCTGATCCGATAAAAAGAGAAAGTTAAAATAGTGTAATAGGAAGCATCTTACAGTTAGAGGATATAACAGAATAATATACATTTCCATTGTGTGGTTAATTATTTGTGTACCATTAGATATGATACGAGGAATCATCAATAATATGAGGAATGATGAGAAGTTGGTCCCTACTAATATACATAGATACATACATACTGTATATATTCAGAAACCAGCCAATCAGTCAGTCAGTCACTAAGAAGCAACATACTACTGGAGTTAGAGTCCCAAATATATAGGAACAATTTTTTCACTAATCTTCAGAATCAAAAATTCTGGATTTAGTATCTTCATTAGGCCAATAGCAATAAAAATGTTTAGTAATTGCAGGCTTTACATTTTTCACAGCGAAGAACTAGAAAGGGGATTTTTAAAAAATGATATAGTAATTCTCTTTCAATTTCAGTTTTAAATGAAATGTGAATGAACTTCAGGATTGCAATTTGGAAGTTTTCAGATAGTGTTGAATTGCAGCAAGACCTCTAAAGCCTTTCTCTTCATGTGACTGTTGTCATTTATAGGAAAGGATACTGATATATTAGTTATATAAAAGAAAGTTGGCAGGATTTTTTCTTATAGCCAACTAAAGAATTTTACAATTATTATCTTGAAAGTTGGGATTATATTGTTCCATTTAGGTTGATTCATAGGCTCTATAAGGGATGCATATACTTTTAGGTTTGGTTCAATCAAACAACTCTTCTAATTTCTATTAAAATTTAGAATATCTTTTAGTATATCTTTTAGGTTCCACATAACACTATTTAATAAACATACATTTCCCCACAAAATTAGGACTGCTTCTGCACTTTGATAGATTTATATAGACTATATTTGCAAATGGTCTCTAGAACTTGAACAAAATACAGATGACACAAAAAATAACAGAAGTGGCAATTATATAAGATGTAAATTCAAGCTGTATTTTTTGTAAGTAATATTTATTTCTGTGAATGAAAAAAAATAAAAATCAAGATTTTCTCAGTATACATAATATTTTTAAAAAAATCTAGCAACATTTCTTTGAATAAATGTTTCTAGTAGCAGTAAAAAAAATGAAGTAATCCATAAAATAGTAGAATAGTACTTCCTTTTATTTATTATATTTATTAAGAATTTTACATAACAGACAAATATAAAAAACCAGAAAAAAAGAAAAAAGAAAAAGATGTAAGAAAAGAAAAAAGTTATGAAATATAATAAATTTTAACCTTTTCTTTAACAAACATTAAGAAACCTATCATCTCCCCTCTCTCTGAAGTTTTCCTGAAATCCCTTCAACCTTTATTTAATTCTCATCTGTTTCAATCATTGAATCTATCAATCATCATTGCATTTTTTCCAAACACATTATAAACTCCTAGATCCATACATATATATGAATATTAAAGCTCTGTCCAATCTACTTGAACAATCTATTGTGCTATCTATTTCTAGTTGATAAATTGGCCTGTAATGTCATTTAAAGGCTGGTTTCTCAATTTAGGTTTATTATTCTGGAAAACTTCAGCTATGCCTCTTTCATTAAATTACATGGAAGGGAATCTGACAGCATCTAGGACAAAATAAACAACAAGACCACTAGAAGAAGATAAAACCTAGTAAATTGATGGAGTAGTATTCATATATTTGATGATCTGCATTATCATAACTATACATGAAGGGCACAAATATTTGTTTGTATTTAACTAGTTAGCAAATATTTAACTGGAATGGAAAGAAACCTTCATACTCTTCTTTTATGAGGGACTTAATTATGCTAAATTTTATAGAAATCTGTACTTAGGTTTTGGCAGCATGTACTTGTTCTAACAAGTTAGAACAATATTCTCAGTAATATTCTGCCAGGGCAATTTGCTTGAAATTCCTCGCTTTTCTCCCAGATCCCTCTGAACATTATCTAGAACACAAACACATTAGTTGGACTAAAAATAGATATACGTGTTGAAGGGATTTAACTCTGTTGTCAAGGACAAAAGAAAGGAGAAAAGAAATACAATACTATACATTATTTTAGATTAAATAATATGAATTAATAATAGAAAATGATTTGTTAAAAGAATAGGGAAATAAGGGAAGAAAACTAAGACAAACAGAACAGTGGAAATATAGTTGGATTTTAACCTGATAATCTGTGGATATATTAGGATTATAACTACCAGAATGCTCATCCAGCATAACCCTGCATTGGGAAAAAGGTGTTACTTTATTAGAATATTTTGGGGAAAAAACATTTAATTTTATAATAACACATTTTCTCCTGTAATACTTAATCTTGTGTGATTTTTCACTCTCAATCTTCTTGGACAGTAAAAAAAGTACTCAGTTTACATACTCCTTGGGGAACCAAAATAAGCAATGTTTTCTTTAAAAACATAATTCTTCAGATAGTTTACACAGCAGGAGTATAAAAATGCAAATATTATATCTGTTTAAAATGCATGTATTTGTTAATACTTTAGTGAGGCTGCTGTTAACTGGGTCATTCAGATATATTTTCCCTTACAACCTGGATGTCCTGTACATCAAAAGAAAATAAAAAATACTTGAATAATCCAAAAGCTTTATTATGAGACAATATTTGTTGTCTTTTATAAAATGTGAATATTTTAAGGCTCATTTCTATTTCTAGTATAAGTTATTGTGGTGTGATCAACAATTATAATATTAAATAAAACTAATAGAATTTGTTTGTCAAATAAGAATAACTGTTAATTTTAGCAACTCAAAAATGATATTGTTACCTCTTCCAAGCAGGAATGTTTATAAAAGTAGTTGAACCAAAGCAATTCCTGGTTGTGTTGGGGAATCCAGGATAGTGCAGTGGATAAGATATTAACTTCAGACCTATAAACTCTGAATTACTGAAGACTTACCTCTCTTTCTCAGCCCAGTTAAACTAACAGAATGCTAACGGGATGAAATTAAAGGAAACTCTTATATAAGATGTTTTGAATTCTTAGAAAAGATAGGCTAAATATTAATTGTTGATTATCATGTTGAATTTTCTAGATATGGTACCTTCCTGAAAAGATATTCCCAAATTATGATAAACTAAGCATATTAATATTAATGCATACAATGTACAACTTCATTTTTTAAATCCATGAACTGCATGGCAGTGGTACCAGTGCAAGACACTATATCAGATGCTTACTTAACTAGTATAATGCTAATTTAATTCCTTGTGTGGTGTTAAAATTCATAAGGGATTATTTTCATGATAAAACTGTTAACAAAATTGATTTAGTTTTTGGGCAGGGATGAAAGCAGATTAAAAGCAGTAATGTCATCAGGACCTAATAATACCTGTAACAGAATATTTATGTTTGCTTGTTCATTATTCTGAATTATTAAACAATTGTAAAAATGGCCTTCAAATTTTATTTGACCCATTTCAACAATTTCAGCCTGTTGTTAAAAGAAATATTTTACAGTGGCAGATTTCACACATTGAATGATCCATGGATCTGGATCAGACCTGAATCAGAAGAATTTTCATTTCACCGTGGCTTTAATGCAATAATTGCAAAATATCTTCAAATTATAGAGGTCATTAGACAGTTGTATTCCTATTAAAAGCCTAATAAAATATCAAAATGCATGCTCAGTGTACCTGGGTTATTAATACGGCTTCAATATAAAAAAAAATCTAAGTAGACCATTTTTACTTCCTCAGTAATCTCTTTCTCAAATTATTTAATGCTTTCTAAACAATTGCTTATTTCCCCAGCAAAAACCTGGCTAACCTCATAGCTATCAAACCATGTTATTCTAATTAACATCAGTAGCATAATGGTATATATAAAGTAAATTGAAGAATGGACTAAAGAGACAAAAGATGTATAGTTTTCCCCCCTTTATGATCTGAGGCAGTATTAATAATTTGTGTTGAAAAAAATACTGATTTTTATATGCTGAGGTGGGGAACAATGGCCCCTTTATGACTTGTGGGCTTCAAGTCCAGAATTTTGGGGGTTGAAGTCCACATAAAAGGCCCATCATTCCCCACCCCTGTGCTAAATAAATACACTTATTTTCTGTAGATAGGCACAATTGTTATGGTAGGCTGTATAGCAGGATTACGTATTCTAGCCCTACACAACATCCTTGGCATTCCATTTTTAAGAACCTTTTGCAATTGACAATACAATGAGATTTGTATCGTGATAGTAAAGTAAGGTTAGGAGAAATTTAGAACTACTAGCAGAGTACTCTATATTTGAAGAAGTAATGGTGTAGGAACCTAAATAGTTTGCAGCCTTCTCTTACACCCGAATGCCATGTTTTGATGGAGACACATTTAGAATCTTGAATCATTTAGAATTTTGATTAAAAAGTAGTAGCTGATAGCTGTTTGATATCAGCTACCAGATCTGAGTTGCAAACTCTAGATAATTAGTTTACAACCCAAATCTAGCAGCTTTCTGTTAACAAATAGTTTTCTTGCAGACATGGCCAGTCACAAAATAACTATGAATTAGAAAGCAATTAGCCCTCCAGGTTGTTCTCTACATTTCCCATAGACCAGGGGTCAAACTGGTGACCTGTGGGCTGGATGCATCATGTGCAGTCCACGCCCACCCCAGCTCCACAAAGGGGGAAAACGTTGCGATATGTCACATGATGGCAATGTGACATCGCAAGTTTGACACCTGTATCATAGACATTTAATGTAGCCTGAAATCAATCTTGCAAATAAAGTCAATACCTAAGGCTGGTATAAGTTGTCTATTGTTTTAATTTAAATAATCTTTAAAAGATCAATTGTACACAGGGAATTTGATGGACATTGAAAGATTCCACATTGCATCCTTTAGCACTGTTAATTGTTTTCTCTATAAGTGCAGACTGTAACTTATAGAGCAGTGATGGTGAACCTATGGCACATGTGCCACAGGTGGCACGCGGAGCCATATCAGAGGGCACGCGAGGTGTTGCCCTATGTCAGCTCCAGCACGCATGTGCGTGCTGGCCAGCTGATTTTCGGCCTTGGGGAAGGCCGTTTTGCTCTCCGGAGGCTTCAGGAAAGCGTCCTGAAGCCCCGGAGTGCAAAAAACGGCCCAACGGGCAAACCGGAAGTTTGGAAAAACGCACTTCCGGTTTGCCATTGGGCTGTTTTTTGCACTCTGGAGGCTTCAGGGAAGCTTCCTGAAGCCCCGGAG
>QLTV01000229.1:1006449-1020408 GCA_003457575.1 Thermophis baileyi
TGTTGTGCGCATACGTGGGTGGAGGGAATGGGTGTGGGCACGTGTGTGCGCTGGCGCGCACGCACCCCTTTTTGGCACACGAACCAAAAAAGGTTCGCCATCACTGTTATAGAGGCTTCTGTACAGATATGTAAAGGGGAACAAACACCATTACTTATCTAATACAATATTGCTTGATATTAATTTATGGAGAGGAAGAAGCTTTGATTCGCTTCATGGGCATTTAATTGTCACATGTCACATGAAGAATTAGTAGAATACCTACTACTACAGTTTAGGAGTTATAGATACAACTACACATGACATTTTATTTAATTATTGAGTTAGTATACCAAGTATAACAAGGATCCTAGGTTTTGAAAACATACCATGGCTTCTGTATGTCTTATTTGCCTCCTTCAACTATTTCTAACTATAATACAGATGTATCATTACAAAATCCGTTCTAGTAATAATTGAGTATACAACATGGGGCATTTCAAATGTGCTGGAAAATAATATTTTAATATCTGTTATTAGTGATCGATGTACTATAGTGCTTCCGGAGGACGTATGTCCATGTCTCTATTTTCTGTTTTAGTTTAATAACCGCAAAAAAATGCTTCTTGATATAATAAGACCAGTATATTTCTTTTTATCCACTCTTAATTAACTGATTTATTGTAATTTATGTATGTTTTCCTCTTTTATTATTGATACTAACTCAATAATTAAATAATGTAATGTGCTATGTCATTTCACCAGTAGCCAAAAATATTTTGGTCTTTTTGTATCCTCAAGGGGAAGTGACATTTCCAATGTCAAGTAAAATGCAAGACTAGAGGCAAGGACAAAAAAAATATAGTTTGCATAATATTACAATTTGAATGTTAAAAATAGCTTTCCAAAATAAATGTGCAGGAGTGGGAACAGAGATTCTTTTCAACTTTTAACCTGTAGTTTTTGTATTCATTTGCAAGCCATTATAGATGTTTTAGAAATGATATAACATTCAGGAAATTTTTGGGATAGCAAATACTATTCATTGCAGTGATGGAGATTCGGATATGGATTTCGAATTTAATGTCGTATTGAATGGAAATATTAATTGCAGCGGTCTCTGTATTGTTGAATTTATAAAGGCAAATTTAGAGTACCAAAGGAATAACATTTAAAGTAGTCTTATGAAAGTTTTGTAATGAATTTGCTTGTATTTGCATATTGATGTGTGTGTTCCGAGGAATTCATTAAAATATAGATTTCCTAGAATCAAGCTTGTTTCTTGGTGACTAGAGAATTCCCATATCATTCTCTTGGTGACAGTTTAGAATTAATTTGTCCCTAGTGGGAATTTTTTTTTTTTTAAACTTTCAGGTCTAACCAATGATCATGTGTTTCCTGATGATCTCCTATCTAATTTAATACAACCCCTACTTAGATTTTTGGAATCAGCGAATTCAGCTAGGTAAGGCCATCTTCTGCAGGGAGAGCTGCACCATTTAGTTATTTTAAGTTGGCTGTTAATATCAACAATAGTGTATGACAGAGGTATTAAACTTTCAAAAAGAAAATATTAATGTGAAATATTGATTCTTGTGGGCGTAAAGAGAAATCTAGAAGGCACATATAAAATATTTATGAATACATTTGCCTTTTTGAGAGACAAAGTATCTGTCCCATTTCTTTTACCTAAACTGCTGCAGAAGTCATAGTTTGGATTTACTACAGGGGTGGGTTCCACTTACCTTCCCTACTGGTTCGCATCGCGACAGAAGTGCGCGTTTTACATGCGCAGAGGGTTCTTTGCCAGCCGTGGCAACCGGAGGACCAGTTCGGGGGCGTGGACAGCTGGCCATCGCTGCCGGTTCGGAGAGCGGGTGCAAATTTCCGCCACCGGTTCAGGCGAACCGGGCCGAACCGGCAGCAACCCACCACTGATTTACTACATTAATCAGTAAGGCAAAGGAGCCATTGGTCACCACACCAATGAATTTGAATTTCATTTCATTTCATTTTGGTAATAACCCCTAATAACACATTCATTATTTGACTCAGACACTACTAGAATATTGACAATAGATGTCAGCCAACACTTACTGATACATTTATTTGTTATAACATAAAACCACTATAATTATGGGTCTTTTTCTTACTTCTTACCTGAATTGATTAATTGCTTTAATTGCTTCCCATTTTAAATGCGTTATTAAGCCTTTTAATTATGCATGCTGCATTTGTCTTTTAAACAATAAGTAAAAGAATATCATGGAAGTCATTGCACAATTATTTGCATAGTGTGGATTAAATAAACGTTTTTGAGCAGACTTGTATTTTGTACAGTGCAAAGACATATAAAGGCAAAATTTTCTGATCATTCTCCTTTTATTTTCTATTTGGAACAGGAAATTAAAAATGTGGATTTATATTTCAAAATAACTAAGCTGTTCACAAAATCAACAGCAAAGAAAGTTTTTCTAAAACTTGGCAGCAGCTCCAAACTTATTGTTGTATTCTTAATCTTTAGCAATAACAGTAATGAGATATTATGATAATGCTTCAATAATTTTCAGTAGTTAATAGGTAGAATTGGTGCACATTGATCAAATCATACAATACATAAAATACATGTTTTGAATTTAACATATGTATGTATGTATAAGCTCTGACTTTCAGTGTAATTGCCTCATATTTTCATTTTATAAATGTGACAACACTGATTCTGTTATTTTTTTTATTGTATAAGTACTGGAAACTGTAGGAGATTGCAGAAAATGGAGGTATAAAATCTTCACATAACAACTGGAAGAGAACAAAGACAATGCAAATATTTTATGAACAAAATGAATTCAATTAATTTAAAAATGCAGACATGCATTTATTGTTTAATAAATAATGTATTGTTCAGTATAAGAAAAGAATGGCTTAAATAAAATATTTGTTTCAAAATATGCCACATTGGCAATACATAAATAAAAGTACAGATGTAGTTCAGCAATTGTACTTGGCTTTTAATGACAACTCTTATTGGAATAGCATAAGTAATTTTACATTGACATTGATGGCAAAACAATAAACTATTTAATTTTGCATGAAGCTTCAAACTGTTAAATATACACGATTTATCATGTTTTACTAATAACTATTAACAGTGGCATAGAAAGTTCTGCTTTTGATCATGTTAGGTTTCCTCCTCCTTTAATGCCACATAAGTTGAAATTTAATTTTTCAGAAAGCAATGGTCTGGTTAATTGTTCTCACTGTTAGGAAGTTTCTCCTTAATTCTCCTTGATTAGTTTCCATCCATTGTTTCTTTGTCTTTGTTGTGCTTTGGAAAATAAGTTGACTCCCTCTTATTTGTGACAGCCCCTCAAATACTGGAATACTGTTATCATGTCACCCCTAGTCTTTCTTTTCTCTAGACTGGCCATACCCAATTCCTGCACATTTCTCACTGTTAGGAAGTTTCTCCTTAGTTCCAGGTTGCTTCTGTCCTTGATTAGTTTCCATCCATTGTTTTTTGTCCTGGCTATAGGTGCTTTGGTAAATAAGTTGACCCCCTCTTCTTTGTGGCAACCTCTAAAATACTGAAATAGTGCTATCATGTCACCCCTAGCCTTTCTTTTCTCTAGACTAGCCAAACCCAAATCCTGAAACCATACTGCATATGTTTTTGTCTCCAGGCTGTTAATCATCTTAGTTGCTCTTCTTTGCACTTTTTCCAAAGTCTCACCATCTTTTTTGTAATGATGTGACCAAAACTAAATGCAGCATTCCTGGTGTGGTCTTACTATTTATAAAGCAGTACTAATACTTCACATGATGTTGATTCTATGCCTCTGTTTATACAACCAAGGATTGTATTAGCTTTTTTGGCTGCTGCTGCTGCACACTGCTGGCTCATGTTTAAGTGATCGTCTACTAGGACTCCCAAGGTCCCTCTCACAGCTACTGTTTTTGAGCCAGGTTTCACCTAATCTGTATTTGTACCTTTGATTTTTCCTGCCTAGATGTAAAATCTTGCTTTTCTACACATTGATTTCATGTTATTGGATAGGGTCCATTGTTCAAGTCTGTCAAGATCTTTTTGGTTCCTGAGCTTGTCTTCTGGGGTATTGGCTATTCCTTCCAGCTTAGTTTCATCTGCAAATTTGATGTGTTCCCCTTCCATTCCCTCATCTAAATCATTTATGAAGACATTGAAGAGTACTGGGCCTAAGACGGAACCTTGTAGTACCCCACTGCTTACTTCTCTCCATGTAGATGTAGTACCATTAGGGACTACTCATTGAGTACAGCTTGTCAGCCAGTTACAAATCCATCTGGTAGTGATTCTGTCTATCCCACATTTTTCTAATTTACCAAGAAGTTGGTTGTAGTCTACTTTGTCAAATACCTTGCTGAAGTCTAAGTATACTATCTCCACAGCATTTTGCTGGTCTCCTAATTTATAGTCAAATAATAAGATTGGTTTGGCATGATCTGTTTTTAATAAACCCGTACTGGCTGCTAGTTATAACTTCCTTTGTTTCTAGCTGTTCACAGATCTGTTTGTTTTTTTAATTACTTTTTCCAGTATCTTCCCAGGTATTGATGTTAGGCTGGTTGGTCTGTAGTTTCCTGGGTATGTTTTTCCCCCTTTTTTGAAGATGGGAACCACATCAGTTCTTTTCCAGTCCTCAAGTAGTTCCCTGGTGCTCCAGGATTTTTTAAAGATATGGTACAGTGGTTCTGAAATAACATCTGCTAGCTCCTTCAGAACTCTGGGATGTAATTCATCAGGTCCTGGTGAATTATATTCATCAATATGAGACAGGTATTTTCTTACTATTTTCTTGCTTTTACTTTTATTTCTAGTCTGTCTTTTTCAGTTATGTTTTTGGTAGGCTGGGCTATAGTTTCTTTTTGTGTGAAGACTGATGCAAAGAATAAGTTAAGCAGCTCTGCTTTCTCTCTACTGCCTGTTACTTCCTTGCCATCTTCTATCTTTAGTGGACTGACTGTTTCCTTGATTTTATTCTTGTTATTTATATGTTGAAATAGCAATAGCAATAGCAGTTAGACTTATATACCGCTTCATAGTGCTTTACAGCCCTCTCTAAGCGGTTTACAGAGTTAGCATATTGCCCCCAACAATCTGGGTCCTCATACATATACATGTTTTTTTATCTTTGACTTTTGTGCAACCATGCTGGTTTCTTCTTGGATTTCTTGTATTCCTTTTTCAGTGGTATTGTGTTGGACTGGGCTTTTATGATAATTTTTTCAGAGTTTCCCACGCTTCTTGAGTTGTTTTCCCCTTTAGGATTTTTATCGATGGAATTTTTCCTAGACTCTCTGAGTTTGTTACATTTTAGCTGTACTATTAAATGCAGGTTGGCCTGAAAAAAAATGCTTTGGTCATCCAGGATTTAATAAGAGATGAAAGGGATCTCTGGATCTAGCTGGATCCAGAAGAGGGTTTCTCTCTTGGAAATGTGCTGATCTGGTTTTCAAGTGTGATGTGCCTTTCCCCAGAGGTTTGGATGGCCCAGAGTCTCTTGGTCTCTCCTAAGTCCTTAAAAAGCTGGCTTTTCCCAGAGTGTTAGAGAAACCTGTTTTTCATGATTTATCTGAATGATTGCAGCAGTGGTGAAATCAATTTTTTTACTACCAGTTCTGTGGGCGTGGCTTGGTGGGCGTGGCTTGGTGGGCGTGGCTTGGTGGGCGTGAAGGTTTCTGTTGAAACAGGTCAGGGGTGAAATTCAAAATTTTACCCTACCGGTTCTGTGGACGTGGCTTGGTGGGCGTGGCAGGGGAAGGATATTGCAAAATTTCCATTCCCACTCCACTCTGGGGCCAGCCAGAGGTGGTATTTGCCAGTTCTCCGAACTACGCAAAATTTCCGCTACCGGTTCTCCGAACTACTTAAAATTTCCGCTACCGATTCTCTGAACTGCTCAAAATTTCCACTACTGGTTCTCCAGAACCTGTCAGAACCTGATGGATTTCACCCCTGAATTGCAATTAGCTTCATTCTTTTTTGGGGGGGGGGATAATTTTTTTGCTTACCTGTTTTCAATCTGACGTTAGCCACCCAGAGTCTCAATATGTGAATTGAGCAACTACGTATATAAGTGGCTTAAATAAATACAATTCAGATATTGTTTCCCTATATTTTTTCCTTCTCCCTGTTCCATGTGACAGCTTGAATGCATACTAGAATGATAATATTGCTCCTAATATTGTGATCCTTAGTAGACAATTTGAAACATCCTAGTGATCAATGTAGTTGAAGATGGCAATGTACTACGATGGTAGAGAAGTTGTAAAAATATAAAAGCTTTGAAATCTGCATATTCTTATTTCATAAACCTGATAAGCTAATACTAGTAATACAAAGTATGTGATTCTTGGGTAAGGCAGGTGATTTCATTTCAGCACATGCCTGCATCTTCAAAGCCACTGAATGATGTTGTTCACAGACAAATTACATAATTACATCTTTCACACTGTTACTCTTAATATCTTAGCATCACAGGCTTAGGCTTTAAAATCCAGCATGTTCACAAGCAGTGTGAATTGAGAAAAATAAAAGTATATATTTAAAAAGAAGTTATTCCACAAAATTGTTCCCAAGTGTCTCAACAATGCATTGAGTTTAAAGCAAATCATGATCATTTATTGGTCATTACATATCATTAATCATAACAGAATGAATATTTTGCTTCTGTTTAATTTCATTCTTTTGTTTCTTAATCTTCAGTGTCTTGTGTTTGAGGATGCTCCCAATGGAGTGAAGGCATCACTAAAGGCTGGTATGCAAGTGATCATGATTCCAGATGAAAACTTGAACAAAGACCTTACAAAAGAAGCAACTCTAGTGCTGGGGTCCATGAGTGATTTCAAGCCAGAATTGTTTGGTCTACCACCATTTGATTGAACATTTTTTTTTGTTTTGTTTTTAATTTAAATTTAGTATTTTTTAAAAAAAAATCATAGTTTTTTTCTTTTTCTTTATAGTATTGTTTTATTATTTACACTTCATCTTAATTCAGAATTAAAATCAGAATTAAAATCAGAGAATTAAAATGTATTTGAAGCCTAAGAGGTTTCTAGATTATGCACTCATTCAAAAAGAAATGCTCTTTTTCATAAACTTGGGGGGGGGGAATCAACTAATAGCTCCCCTGAATGTTCTCATTACTCCTTCCATCATTTTTATTTTCAGAAAAATTCTATAAAGAACATTTTCTCTGGGTTTTGTTGTTGTTGTTATTGTTGGAAGTCACCAGAAATAGTCATGCAGAACTATATTTAAATCACTTTGGATGGACTTTAATACAAGATTCTGCCACCAATGATAAAATTATCTTTGAATTTAGGTGTAAGGTTCTTTGACCATCTAAATATGAGTGCTTTAGGTCTGTTTTCAACATCTTTAACGTAGTTGTCTGTGTTTAGCTGAATGTGAAACACGTAGTTGAAAATATTGCACAAATAATAATTTGTTGTATAATCTGAATTCATGCATCATGGTAAAAAGGTGGGCAACCTATTATCTCAGAGCCATCTATGGCTCCAAAGCTCTTTGTTATAATCCTCAGAAAGTTTTTTGTGACCAAAAGTGTCACCTTGAATTGCACACAAATAACACCACAGTTATCAATAATAATGGCATAATATTTTACTATTTATTTGGTGAGATGTGTAGGAAAACTATAATGTATGTTCTAAAATAGGCATAACAGGGTTAAGGAAAAATACATAACCCTCCTGTAAATTTATTGACCTAACATTGCATAAACCTGGCACCGTTCAAATGAAATTTTGGAAAAGTTTCCAACTGTGTACTAAGTCATAAATCACAACTTACATCGAACATAGTTTTTGTTTACCCAAGCTAAAAACCAAGCAAACCATCTCACGGCTTAGTGCTATGTGTGAACCCAATCATGTATTCCAAAATATTTATTTACCTAAGTCCATCCAGGAAATAAATCACATCACTGTAGGGAATGACTTATTTTTTTCCCCTTTATGCATTCTTTAAGGATAATTATTTTAATGGAAAAATTATAAATGTATCTGGGATGGTTTAATTGGGATTTTTGTATTAAAAAGCTGGGCATTTCTATGAAATGCTATAATTGTTATAATTTCAGCAGAGATGATTTTAAGCTTCACAATCAAATGTATATCTTATTACCTTTTTTTTCATGTGTGGTGTTTTGCTGTTGGATGTTTTCTTTTTCCCAAGCTTTTGCCCTTTTGTCTTTCTTTTCATAGCCAATTGTAAATACATCTTCCAGCTTTGGGGAAACCTTTGCTCTTGAAATCTACTAAATATCACAAACAATGCTTCTTCTCTTCTTCAAACTTACCTTCTTGCTTGATTAACCTCATATGATGAAGTCATGACTGATTCAGCTTACTAGATACTGTTTCCTTTGCTGCATTATTGTCTATTTTCAATGTCTATTGTCTATGTCCAGAAAAAAACAGTATCTGCAGTTCTGACTATGAAAGTAGAAGTCTTAACAGACACACTGCTGAATTCTGGTGCAAGAAAAAAAAAACTTTTGGAAGTTGAAATTATGTACATATGGTGCCTTTGTTTTGTGTGGCATTATTTATGGAATTTACAGAAAATTGTTTTGAATGTTAAGGACATTAGGAATATTCTGCTATATCTTTTTCAAAATTCATCAAATGGTAGTCACATATTTGCAGATTTATTAAAAGAATGGTAGGTTATAAATACATGCATGTCTGAATGCTTTAAATTTACAGCATATCTGAATGCTGTAAATTAAAATGGTTTGCTATAATTAATTAAAATAAAAGTTTATCTCCATGTCCTGAAACATCACTGTTTAGTGTACCAAAGCTTCTCTCTCTCTCTCTCTCTCTCTCTCTCTCTCTCTCTCTCTCATTCCTAAAATAACCAGGATTACAACATGACTGTGAGTATATATAGCTGAGATTTATGGTCAGGTTAACCTACTGCAGTGGTTCTGAACCTGTGATCCATGGACCCCTGGAGGGCACAGTGTCATCACAGGGGGTCCACGAAGGCTTGAAGAAATGTTATGATTTAAATATTGAGTTAAGTCTTGGTGGGCCATGGCCACAAAAGTTATTTAAATGGGATCTGTGGTGAAGAAAAGGTTGAGAACCACTGGCCACTGACCACTTTGGTTAGACCGAAGTGACTTTTTATAACTAGCATTCAGAAGATGGTATTCATTCTGTAATTATTTCTATTTCCTAAATATTTGTTGATACCAATCACTTTATTACTATTCTCACAAATGTAGTTTGCGTTATGCCCAAGTTTTCTTTTTTGTGTTATCTGTTGAATTGCTCTTCTACAGATGACATAACTAAATGTTAAATTTTTCTCTACAATTTAATAACTATGAATTCAGGTAACTTTCTAAATCTTAGCAAATTCCATGATTATTAGCTATTTTTTGCATCATACACATGGTGCTGGATAAATTATTTCCTAATTGTAACTTTTCCTTATAATGCCAGAAAGGAAAAGAACTCTGTTTGATAATTATATTAAAGAAAGTATATACTAAGGACTACATAAGAGACACTCAAAACATGCAGGACTATTTTTGCCCATTATACGAGTTTTTACTAAAGAAATGCAAGCAATCCTCATTATTCATGGGTTTTGTATTTGCACAGTTGCTTATTTAGAAAAAATGTTTTTGTCACCCCCAAATCAGTACTCGTGGCACTGTTGCGCTTATTTGAGGACATGTAGAGCAGTAAAACATTACAATCATCCAACCTGCACTTTCCCGGTTAAGGTTTCAGCATTTGCTAATTCAATATTCAAGGCATTTTCACAGAATGAAACTACCATTAATAATGAGAATTGCCTACATGAAATGTTCAAACCCTAGAGAACTCAGAATTAGCTCCTTGCTTCCTTGTTTTTCTTTATCTGGGCCACAAGGGTAGGAGGGATCATAATCCATGTTGTATAAGCATTGTCCAATGGGTTATTTTAAAACATTTTGGGAAATATTTAAAATCCCCCATAGGATAAAATTAGAGAGCATGTTGTGTATGAAATAGAGAAACACAACAAAGCCCTCAACAAAATATTTCATCTTCTGAAATAAATTCCCTGACAGCTCAACCAGCCCACATTAACGGAAAACAAAAGTGCTAATCTTTCAACAACATTATGGTAGTACTTATTTTAGCAGTTTTAGCAATAGTGCAGGCTATTCATCTGGAAAGAATATTTGAAACTCAGCTAGTGAAAATTGTATTCTGATCTTTATATGAGGGTGGGTGTTTTTGGTTTCTTGGCTTTCTTTTCCAAAAATAAAATAATTTTGCTCCAAATTCTGTCCTACTTATATTATAGCACTTGTATCACAACAGGGGGAAAAACTAATACTTTTTTTTTGCTCCAATGCTGCAGACTCACCCATCAAGCAAAAAAATCATTCTGAATAATAACCTCCGTGTTGCTAAAATGTGAATCAACTTAAGTATACATACATTCAAAGCTCAGGACAAGAGCTAAATTTACAGATAATCCCACAGAAAAACAGGAACCTTTAAACATTTTTAAATTCACTCTGGAGGCCAAAAGCAACAGGTCAAAAGAGCATGCAAAGCAATTTGTTTCCTATTAACATACATCACACATTAACACTGCATAAATTAAAGCAAAACTCTTTATATTAATGCCAAATATATTTTTAAAAAAATTTCATGCTGGTTTGTTAAGCATGCACAGCAATACAAATGTGCAAACATTCTATTAACAGTCTTTGTATCTTCAATACAGCATTAGGACGTACAACTGTTTCACGTTCACATGAATTCTAAATTTCTCAGCTAATTATTTATAAAACTCCAGTAACTTACCAGAGAGGCAATGAATTAAGCTGCAAATTGTCCTCTTCAGTCTGGGTTGATATCTCTTCTGCTCTGTTATCCATTCTCCCAGATCTACATCATCAATCTTCATCAATAAAGCAACAGAAATATGATTGGTAGCTGTTCTAAAAGCAACATAAAAAGGCCAACAGTGACTTTCAGAAGAAGAGTAACCTACGTGAAACCAACTTGACTTAATGATTTCATATCCCATTTGAAATGAAATCTTCAACCTGTGTTTGTTTCAAGCTCAAACAACATGAAGTATCAATATTTTTCAAAGTACATTCCCCAAAATTTTTTTCTTTCATGTAAATCCTTTATGGTTGATTTGGAGCTACATTTTGAATATTTCCAAACTACAAGAGTTTCTGCAGAAAAGAATAGAGAAAAAAGTAGAAATGGTTTTAGGAAAAAATTAACACCACAGAAAGATTTGTTACATAATACAGACCAAAAGGGAGTTCAAACTTCTGAATCTGACATTTACTATTTTCCTATTTTGAATCTATACAATTGGATATAGTAATTATGCATTCATTTGTTTAAATGTCTTTCTTTCATGTGTATGGCTGCGCAAATCACAAATTGCAACCCTGACAGCTAGCATAGAATAAAACGAAAAACAGCAATAAAAAAAAGAAAAACCGACCACAAAAGAAATATAACCTAACTGAGGCCCACGTGCAGTTTCTACTCTCAATACAGATACGCTCATTAGACATAATGGGCTAATCTGAAGCTCAGAGTGTGTATTGTCCCAGAGGTTGATACTACAACAGAAATTGCATACATCTTGAGTCCTGCCAAATGATATACTTAACAGAGGAAATTTGGAGCATGCCAACCCTTTTGGAATGAATGAGATGAGCACAGTTAATTTGATTTAGGTGACACAACAAATAATCTGTCCCTGTTTATATAGGACTTTATAAGTGATGTCCAAGACCTTGGACTGAACACAGCCTATTGGAAGCCATTACAGCATGGAAAATAGTGGGTTGTGCCATGGTGGAGCCATAAATATTCATTCCTCTGTGTTCTGAGTGAATTGCAGTTCAGGATGGATTTCAAGGGCAGTCCCACATAGAGTGCATCGTAATAGTCCAAACAAGAGAAGATCAAGGCATGAACGACTTTGACTAAGGCTGCTGATCCAGCGATGAGTATAATTCTTAGATAAGGATTTGTGCAAAAGACCTTCTGGACACAACTGCTGATTCCCAAATTTTGCACTGGTTCTGTATGGGGAAATGCTACCCTGTTTCCCCCCAAATAAGACATCCCCTGATAATAAGCCCAATCGGGCTTTTGAGTGCATGGCAATAAGGCCAAGCGCTTATTTCAGGGTTCAAAAAAATATAAGACAGGGTCTTATTTTTGGGGAAACACGGGTATACTATTCAGAACTACAGATGGGAACATCCCATATCCAGGGAGCTCTAAGAACACATCACTCAGTCTTTCCGGGGTTAAGTTGAGCCATAGAACATAGAATAACAGAATTGGAAGGGACCTTGGAGGTCTTCTTATTTTTCATGTTATTTCTCATCCAGATCTCCACAGACTCCAGCAATGGAAACAATTGATGACATCACTTGCTCAGCTTGGGTAACAAATCGATGATATCATCCATCATTTTCCTATTGATGTTAAATAGGAGTGGAAATATTGTAGAACTTTGAAGGACTCTACAGAGTAGCTGTATAGGGACAAATCTCCTCCTATCAATATCTTTGGAACTGATACTGGATGAAGGGGGACATATCTCACTGGCCTGCCCAGTTCCAATCATCATTTCTCTTTTCCTGCCCTCCATCAGTTGCCAATGTTCCTACTTTTTCCCTGCCTTCACTTGCCACCTCCATCTCTTCTTGTAATAAAGTAAAAACATCTGATGTGTTTCATTTCAGACACCACTGAAAACCAAGTGTTTTGTGCATACAATGGTTTGTGCATGGAACAATTTTCTACCTCCCTACAATCTATGTAAATATAAGCATAGCATGAGTCAGTGCTGTTTTTATTGGATCTATTGGATCAATAGATTGAGAGAGAGTGTGTGAGAGAGAGAGGGGGGGCGGAGATGAAAATGTAGCCTGTCAAGGGCTTGTCGATTATAAGGTGTTTTTTTTTTATAAAGAAAGAAAGTTAAAACTTCATTCTGGTTTTTTGATTTCTGTACATTTGCTGTGTACAGCAGTGACACAGAATTATTACAGCCATTGATCTAAGGCACCAGAAATATAGTAGTTACTAAATGAGAAAACTGATAATGATGTAGGACTTAGAGGGGAAATTATAAGTCATCAGATGTTTTTGCAGTGTAACTGCCAGCATCTTATAGAATTGGCTAAGTTGTTGGAATTATTCAGCATCATGGTTCAGGAACAGAGTGGTGGGCCACCTAACCTGAAATGGAAAATAAATAGGTATGATGACCTGATCCAGAATAAGAATGTTATTCTTGATACAAAATAGTACCATGGGCATTGGCTTTTAATTATGTCTTTAGCTTTTAACTATGAATTCCAAAATAACAAATGCTCAAACCTGCTAAGACGAATAGAATAGAGTAGAGTAGAGTAGAGTAGAATAGAGTAGAGTAGAGTAGAATAGAATAGAATAGAATAGAATAGAATAGAATAGAATAGAATAGAATAGAATAGAATAGAATAGAATAGAATAGAATTCTTTATTGGCCAAGTGTGATTGGACACACAAGGAATTTGTCTTTGGTGCATATGCTCTCAGTGTACATAAAAAGACGATACATTCGTCAAGAATCATGAGGTACAACACAATGATTGTCATAGGGTACAAATAAGCAATCAGGAAACAATATTAATATAAATCGTAAGGATACAAGCAACAAGTTAGTCATACAGTCATAAGTGGGAGGAGATGGGTGATGAAAAGATAATTAAGAAGATTTTGGACTGTGCAGAAATGGACAGACTTACATTGAAGATTAAACAGAAAGAAGATACAAAATACTACAAAACATGGAATTTATTTTATCAATGGCTGGAAAAAAGGGGGTAAAGATTAGGAATATAATTTGTATTGTTAAGCAAGCAAAACAAC
>QLTV01000229.1:1046849-1088774 GCA_003457575.1 Thermophis baileyi
ATCATTAGGTGTTGTACCTTATGATTCTTGACGAATGTATCTTGTCTTTTTATGTACACTGAGAGCATATGCACCAAAGACAAATTCCTTGTGTGTCCAATCACACTTGGCCAATAAAGAATTCTATTCTGTTCTGTTCTGTTCTGTTCTGTTCTGTTCTGTTCTGTTCTGTTCTGTTCTATTCTATTCTATTCTGTTCTGTTCTGTTCTGTTCTGTTCTGTTCTGTTCTGTTCTGTTCTGTTCTGTTCTGTTCTGTTCTGTTCTGTTCTGTTCTGTTCTGTTCTGTTCTGTTCTTTTCTGTTCTATATTTAGTTTGAAATTTTCAGGGGATCAATATTATTACAGTTTGTCTTCAATTAGCAACTACCTCATTTGGTTGCCATTCACAGTTAGGAAGATGGTGAAAAAGTAATTTTATTATCAATCCTTGCATTCAAAACATTTGCAGGTCTATAAAATAAGGAAACCTGAAGTAAGATCATAAGCACAGTTGTGGCTTCACTTTGCAACCACTTCACTTAATGACTGACTGAATTGCCAATCCCAATTATGATTTCAAAATGAGGACTGCCTGCATTTACATACATACTGTCAGCGTTCTGGAAGAACCCAACTCCAATTAAAAACAATTAAAGACGAACATTTTCTCATACATACAGATACAGACACATGCATACAGATAGAAACTGTATTACTAAACCTTGGTCATTAAGTTTCAGTTTAACAACTGAAGTTTAACTATTTATATTTACCCTAACTCCATGGCTTCAGCACATATTATTTATTTATTCATTGGCTTTTTTATACCACCTCAACCATGTGATTCTCATGAATGTGTATGTAAAGCAATTATAATAAAATACATATAAATTTAAAAATAATACCAAGAAACAAATGTAAACTAACATGGAACAATACATAACTCCTTTTTTATGATCCTGTAATCCCTTAATTTGGGGTAGAGTACATGTTAACATAAAATACTAATGGCATTAAACAACTAGTTAAAACTTGTATAAAAGCAATCCATTTTAACCTGATTCTAAAATGGTAACAAGCAGGGGTGGGTTCCACTTACCTTCCCCACCGGTTCGCATCGCGACGTTTTGCGCGCACGCGCTCCCTCCACTCGCGCATGCGTGCACGTTCCCTCGGGCAATTTGGCTTCCGCACATGCTCAGTAGCTGCAATCAGCCTGAAACACAGCTGAGGAGCTGATCAGCTGTGCTTCGGGCGAAGGAATAAAGGTCAGTTTAAACGCAGGGGCTGGTGGGAGGGCCCTTTTTCAAACAGCAGAACAGGAAAAACCTTCCAAACAGTAAAAAAAATTCACTAAAAATTCCCAAAAAAAGATGGTGGCGCCCACGGACCGGCACCAACCGAACCGGATCCATGACGTCACCAGCGGGTCGCTAACGGTTCGGGCGATCCAGTCCGAACCGGGAGGAACCCACCCCTGGTAACAAGGTTGGGCAAATCTAATTTTAAATAAATATCTTCCAGAAGCCATTCCATAATGTGAAACCATCACAGAAAAACACATGTTTCTGGACTTTTCCCCCAATATCCTCCTGAAGATTACAGGTAATTCTTGATCTGCAACCATAACTGAGACCAGAATTTTGGTGGTAAGTCTTTATGGTCATTAAGTGAGATGCCCACATGACTACTTTCAACATCACAATCCTGGTGTTTGCAGTTGTGGTTGTTAGTGATCATGCAGATCATTAAGCAGAGATATCTCAGGGGGTGGGGAGGAGAGGCTCTGGGAGAGCTCTGGTGGTGCTCCAGTGCTGTGCAATGCCATGACCATCCTATTCCAGCCCTGCTGTAGGGAGGTCCACACATCTAACCCATCTCCTGGTCTCACCAGGCCTTATTTCCCAAAGCTACCTCAGAACCAGTTATCACAAGCCATAAGTGTTTGTTGGTTTGTGTTGAATGAGTATGTGTAGTAATAGTGCTTTATTTAATTGGTTTATATTTATTTTCCTCAATGTTGACATATATTTCCATTGAAATCCAAGGTTCCCCTAATTGTTGCCATAATCTGTTAAAGTGCAAACTCTATCTCTATTCTGATATACATATATCACAAAGATAGCCTCTGGCTATTTTCAATTTCAGTTCAATATAAAATCCAGGCATCCCATTGTTTCATTTGATTTTCTAAAGTAACTACACTTTCCAAACACATAAATCAATCTGCTCCACAGCTTCTTTGGTATAGTGGAAGAGCTGTATTCAAAATATATCAGGGAAGCCCAAGTCAAATATTGGCATTATTTCAATTTAATCACAAGCAATACTTTTTACAGTACATTTGTACATCTCTAGGGCAAGAATATGAAAATTACTAATGTTTTTATGTTCAAAAGCTATTTTTCTATTCCTTATATTTCTTAAAAAAGCATTTTTAACTGTTAATTTATTTTCTATTAATAAGTTTATCTTTATTTTCTTCTGCCTTCTCCTTCCATATACCTTATTGCCATTTTCCCTTATATGATGCAAGAATATGGAATAAACAGCGGATGTTAAAAAAATATTCCCTTCATCAGAAGACAGTAAGTGTTCTCCTTCCAGATGCTTCTGAACAACTTCCCACTACTCTGAGCAGGTATTTGGAATACCACTATGTTCCCAACTTTGTTTTATCTCATTGTTCTCTTTCATTTCTTATGCTAATAAAATATTTTATATGCTAAAGGAAAACATCTCTTTTTATATGCATGAATATATATTTCTTCACATGCCCAAATATTGTTTTCTTCTCTTTTCTAAAAACTTGCTGAAACGTGTTTCTAATATCTTCAAATTCTACCTTTCTATCTCATTTAATTATTTTGTCACAATTTATTTCAAATAGATCATTTGTGCTGTACTTTTGTTGTCTATCTATTTTCAAAATTCATTCATTTTTAGATAGCAAACTATTTTGAGAGGAACTTTCCATCATGCTTTTTTTCAATTAGCCTAAAAGCCATTTCCGTAATTGTTTTCAACCTGTTTTCATACATGAAAATATTTTTTCCTATCTCAAGGTCATAATAACACAGGCTGCATCTCTATTTTTTTTTTTAGCATTTTTCCTTCTGAGCAAGTCCATAAAATGTAGGAGCAAGTTATTAAAACTGTAATATAATTTAAAGTCATGCTATTGCCCAGGAGAGTATTTTAAAAGATATGTTGCTGTAAGTCAGTTTACAAGTAACTTACAAGTATATATTGTTACTCCAGGGTAAACATCTCAAGTATTTATATTTAATATAGAACGTCTTAACACCTGCATTTTTGCAATTCTGATATCATCATTCAGTCAGTAAATGATCAAGGAAAGAAAATATTGGAGAATATTCAAAGTTGTTTGGAGGAAGAAATAGAGGACTTTGAAAAGCAGAGTTGATGACTGCAATGAAGAACCAAAGACAGTGGGTAGACCATTTCTTCTAACCTTCCTAAATAAATGAAAGCCTCAGATATCATTCACAAGTGCTCCAGTCAGTTGCTCCTCATGAGGATACTGCAAGACAATGGTGTGTGTGTGTCTGTGTCTGTTAATGCAATCTGTTGTTTTTGAACCTTGAACTTCAAATTTGGATTGAAATTTGCTACCTTTTATAATGGATATAAAAAAAGTCAACTCACGCCTGTGAAACTGCTAGGTTTTTGAGATGTAAATAAATCAGACCAGGATCAATCACTTCAGAATTCTTTCCACCTTTAAAATAGCTGTAAAATTTAATTGAAAAACAAACTGAAATCTTTTAGCAGGAAAAATAACAAAAAATGTACAATAAAATAGTTTATTAGTGTGCACACCCTTAAATTAATACTTTGTTGAAGCACCTTTTGATCTTACAACAGTATTCAGTCTTTTGGGGTAGGAGCCTATCTGCCTAGCACATCTTGCCTTGGGAATCTTTGCCCACTCTTCCTCACAAAAACTGCTCCAAATCTGTCAGATAGTGTGATGACTTCCCCGGACGCTTCCCCAGATACCTCTCCATATGTCAGTTCGGAGAAAGAGGAACTTGTTCCAGACATGTCTAGAGGGGAGTTGGTCAATGGCTTCAAGCAGCTGTCAGAGAGGGATTTGTCTGAAGCAGAGCCCTGAGGCTTCAAGGTGGGAAAAGCACGCAGCTGCAGCCAGTCAGTGATGAGGAAGAGGAACTTTCTTCTTCACCTGATCCAAGAACACATAGGGCAGAGAAAAGGCAGGAGCATAGAAGATCAGCCAGATTACTCATGAGGAGAAAGCCTCACTCTTCTTGATGGGCTGTACCGGAAGCTGGCACAGCAGACAGATGGAAGCGATGCTGGGAACAATGTGTTCATTTCCTAACTGTGTGTTTTCTGGTTGTTGTGATTCTTACCTTGCTTTGGATTGACGCCTTGACTTGGATCATGCCTTGTGAACTAGACTTTTCTTGTCTTGTGAACCCTCTTGTATTGTGGATTTAATTTTGCCTGGTGGGTTTATTTTGATTGGGAAACTTTAAAGTGCCTTGTGGACTCATTGACCATTGCTCTGTGGACTAACATTGGTCTGCTTGTAGCTGGGTTTTTGGAGAAGGGAGTTGTGGAGGAATATTAATAGACTAAACTACAGTTACATGTATGTGTGTGTGTGAGAGAGAGCGCAGGACAGCACAGATAATAACAGAATAACAGAGTTGGAAGGGACCTTGGAGGTTTTCTAGTCCAACTGTCTGCTCAAGCAGGACACCCTGTACCATTTCAGACAGATGGCTGTCCAATCACTTTTTAAAAACCCCCAGTGAGGGTTTAAAACCTCCAACCTCTGGAATAAAGTTGTTTCACTGATTAATTGTTCTCATGTCAAGAAATTTTCCTTATTTCTAGGTTGCTTCTCTCCTTGATTAGTTTCCATCCATTGCTTCATGACCTGCCTTCAGGTGCTTTGGAAAATAAGTTGACCATCTCTTCTTTGTGGCAGCTTCTTAGATACTGGAAGATACTATCAGTCTTTCCTAGTTCTCTTTGTTAGATGAGGCATTCTCAGTTCCTGCAGCCATTCTTCCATGTTTTAGCCTCCAGTCCCCTAATCAACTTTGTTGCTCTTCTCTGCACTCTTTCCAGAGTCTCAACAGCTTTTTCATATTGTGGTGATCAACACTATGCAATATCCCAAGTGTGGTTTTATCAAGGCATCACTAGATCCCTCTCACAGTCACTGCTGTTGAGCCAGGTACCACCTATTCTATACCTGTGGATTTGGGGTTTATTTGTTTGTTTTGGCCTAAGTGTAAAAAACCTACTTTTCTTACCATCAAATCTCATTGGTCTGACATGATCTGTTTTTGACAAGCCCATGTTGACTTCTGGTTATAACTTAGCTTGTGATTGTAAGGGCATTTCCTTGCAAGTTTTCCTTTGTAAGTCACTTTAATTAATTAATGACAACTATTTAACATCAGTTTGAAAGTGATTGATTAGTACTGAACACAGCCACATCTTTACTTATAAGAGGGTGTACATACTTATGCAACTACGTTATAAGTTATTTTTTATCCCCCCCCTAATATATTTCATTTTGCTTTTCAATTGAATTGTATAGCTTATATGTTATGTTAAGGGTAGCAAAAATTCTGAAGTGTTTTGTCTTGATCTGATTTTTTTACATCTTAAAAACCTGGCATTTTAACAGGGATGTGTAGACTTTTTATATTCACTGTAATTTCAAATTACAGATCTTGGCTAATTTTTCATATGCATAATATCTTGTTTTCTGAATAAATTTTGAAAAAATTGTGCTGTAAATAGCAATATCACTTAGCACTTAGACTTATATACCACTTCACAGTGCTTTACAGCCCTCTCTAAGCAGTTTACAGAGTCAGCATATTGTCCCCAACAATCTGGGTCCTCATTTTACCGACCTTGGAAGGATGGAAAGCTGAGTCAACCTTGAGCCGGTGAGACTCGAACTGCCAAACTGCAGGCAACTGGCAGTCAGCAGAAGTAGACTGCAGTACTGCATCCTAACCACTGTGCCACCATGGCTCTTATATAACTAATTGCACATTAAAAACTGGCTGCAGGTCATTTTACACAGATAGCTGGAATAGATGTTAAGAATTCCTGTGATCTAATCAGTGTATGCCTATTGACTGTTAGTCATTTTAAGAGATAAATAAGACTAGGATGAGCAGCTGTTTACTCTTTTTAAAATACCAATAGCAGAATTATACCAGTAATATACTTAAGGAGATTGAAATGAAATTTAAAGAAAGATATTTTAAGCAAGAGAAATAAAGCAATTGTGCATGTAACAATAAAAAGGTTTCTTAAATTATTCTTATATTCTTTTGTTATAGGCCAGGAGACAACAGAGAAATAAAGAATGAAAATAAATGTGGAAATGGAACCATTCTTCTTATCCTTCCACCAAATCACAGATTTGCAAGTTCCTTATAATATAAAAGAGAGAGGGGGAGGGAGGGAGGGGGGAGAGAAAGCGATAGAGATCTTAAATTGTTCTACACACTAACTTCTCTTGTTCCTATTACATCTATTATCAGTGGCTTAGAGTACTTGACACAATAGGTAATATAAATATAATAAATAAAAATAATATAATTACTATAACTCAATTATATTACATTTAAATGTAAGTAAACAATAGATCAGTTAATAATATCCAACACTTAAAACATGGTGGACAAGTTAAGGAAGAATTAAAGGTTATGGATTTGGGAAAGAAAGAGACACCTGACAGCGCGATGTGTGACAAACAAACAAACAAACAAACAGAAATATGAGAAAAGAGCTGCAGTATAAATATCTGTTCAAATTGTGTGATACTTAAAGAGCAGAGCAGTGTTCCTTCAAATGTTTGGCAGGTTTTTCAGACATGTCCAGGTCAGCGGTGGGTTTCTCCTGGTTCGGCCCGGTTCTGCGAACCGGTGGTGGTAGCGGCAGGAGGCTCCGCCCACTTGCCCGGGACGCTTCGCCCACCCGCCCAGGATGCTTCTGCGCATGCACAGATGAGTCGCGTGCGCGCAAGCGTGCACACAAACCGGTAGCAACAGCATTTAGAACCCACTACTGGTACAGGTGGTCATATCAGTATTAGGAATCCATCACGCATCTGGCCAACTTTTGTTAGAAAGAAATCTAACCTGCAACATTGTTTTAGATTCAGAAAATCCAATACCTTTACATCTCATTGAAGTCATTTGAAGGTACCTAATTGAATTCAACACCTTGATCAATTTTATGTTTTGATTGAAAAGTCAGTATGTTATTTATATATGCTATAACTTTTACATATAACTTTACAATGTTGTACTATCTGAATTTCTCTCTAGTTCCCAAAAGATATCTCATCTCATATGCCAAAATTAAAATTAACAGTTTGGACCTTGGTACCAATCAATACATACTTTGCAGTACTTCTGTAATCTGAGAGTCAGTTTGGTCTGATGGTTAAAGCATCAGTCCAGAAAGTGGGAAACTGTATTCTAGTCCCACCTAAGGCCCAAAGCGAGTTGATGATCTTGGGCCAGTCACTTTCTCTCAGCCCTAGGAAGGAGGCAATGGCAACTACTTCTGAAAAAATTCTTGCCAAGAAAATTGCAGGGACTTGTCCAGGTAGTCTTCAAGATTGGACAGAAGATTGGACAAGATTGAACTGAAAATCCTCCTATAATAGTATTACTGTGCTTGCAGAGCTATTGTGACATCCAATGGTAGAACATTGCAACACAGCAAAGCTTTAATAGGCCAAACATTTTTTTTTCCAAAAGGAAAAGAGCATAATTTCTCCCAGTACATAAAGTTACAAAGTTTAATCAAGCACAAAGTATATGCATATTTAACTTGAAAAAGAACTTTCAATTTCTTTCTTTGGAATGCTCGTGGAAATGAACTGGTTAATTAACTGAATTGTTCATGAAAATAACATTTTATTTACATGTATTTTATTCAGTTTCAAACTGAGAATCAGTTTGGGTTATATTGAGGAGAAACATATGTTATTATTATTATAGTCTTACCCCCACCTTTATATAGATAATTCAAAGTGAAGAACATACCTAGTGCTCCCATCTCCTTCCCCCCCCCTCATAGCAACAACCTTGTGAGTGAGTTGGACTGAGAGAGACTGACTGGCTCATAGTAATCCAGTTGGCTTTCATGCCTAAGGGAGGTCTAGAATTTACAGACTCCTGGTTTTAAGCCAGCACCTTCACCACTACACCAAAGGTTTTCATTAAATATTCAGAGTGTATTCCCAAATCTGGGAATTGGTTAACCAAACTTAACTGTGATGCTTTTCTAAATCTGTCAAGTAACCATAAGTAACCCACTTATTGTTTACTTTGAAAATATCTCTGCAATACAATTAAATATTTTCTAGAGGTATGAATTCCAAATGTGACGTCTCTATTTTTTTATAACATGTTTATTGAATTTCAAAGTTAAACATAAAAATACAAACTAATATAAAAGGGAAAAGGGAAAGAGAATGAGAAAACAAATTAAAAGTTAAAAAGAATATTGACCTCTGATTTTCTTTTAGTCTTTAAGATAATAACAGTAAAGCAATTTCTCTCTAAATTTAAATTAAAAATACCAATATTTTAAAATACTAATAATCAATATTTTAAAATACCAAAATATTCTATTTTTAATTTTAATCTAATAAATTAACAGTCACAAAATATTGCCTAATACAGAATGATATATACTTTTAAGAGAGATTTGGTTGCTTTTGGGGAGCCATATTTTAAAGTATACTTTAAGACATTTTATTTTTGAGAAACTTTGCCTTTGAGTGGATGAAGGGGTATTCTTAGAACAATACCAAAAGTGATTTGGAGGCCATTTTGAATCCATTAACTGCTTTCTTTGACTTTCAAAGTAATTCCTAAATATTCTTCCTGAGTCTTTCTCACTTTCTCCCTGCATGCATCCAAAGACAATATGAACTGTTACGTACTGACGTACGAGTGATTATTTGCATGCCCGCCGCTGATTGGCTTAGTCAGCAGCGGGAGAATTGAAGCGCTGTCAATGGCCAGCTGGCTGCGAGGAAACCCTTAAAAGCGGTTCCCCTTGCAGCCGGCCAGCAGTCTGCTGTGAGCTCTTGCTAGCCTTAATAAAGTGCTGAATGGTTCCTCATCTTGGCTATTCTTTCCCGTGCCTATCTAACACTGGCGACGAAGATAGTGGAAGAAGATGACAGAACAAAGGCACCTCGTGGCAACCATCGGCCATTTTAAGCACGTTCCGACCTGCATCGGCCAATCAACAAGATGGCACAACAGCAATCTCTGGCACCAGCCTTCTTCAATCCTCAAACAGAAGAATGGCGCACATATATGTCCAGATTTAGCATGTTTTTGGAAGCTAACAACTTCCAAGACTTACCGGACAATAGGAAGAGGGCTCTCTTCCTAACCTACTGCAGACCCAAGATGTATAGACTGGCTGAAACCTTAGTGGCACCAACGGACATTGAATCAATATCCTGGTCCACACTACAAACAGCTTTAAAAGACCATTTTGCTCCCTCCGACACCCCGATGGTGCATAGAAATGACTTCTATCACCAATGCCAGAAAGAAGGGGAAACCATCAACGATTTTGTTGCCAGCCTCCGGGAGATCGCATCCAGATGCGAATTCATCAACCCGGAGGAGATGATGAAAGATCGTATAATTCTGGTATGAGGGATCTCAACCTACAAAAGAAACTGCTAATTCGGAGGGGCGCCAATTTCAAAGACGTGGTCAAGGAAGCAAGGGCTGCCGAATCCTCGGACACTCTGCAGCTAGCGTCCGGAAAACCAGCGGCATCCACCACACACAGAGAGCGGCGGACCGTCGAACAGAGTTTCTGGAACCAGAGGAGGAGGAAGACAACAACGAAGACGATGACCAAGTCTTCAGAATCCATCAAGATAAGAAGGTAAGCCCCAGAGACTTTACTAAAAGGCAGCCCCAGTGTGCCAGCTGCCTAGGGGGCCATCCCAGGGCTACCTGTAGATTCAGGGACACCATTTGCTGCCGATGCCAAAAGCGCGGCCACATCGCCGAGGCTTGTAGAGCCACGCAACCAGCACAATACCAAGCGACCCCAATGCAGCCCATACCACCCACGGGACCAGGGAAGCAAGCACAAAACCGCTCCGGAACACAGAGGGGCAGAAAAAGGGATGATTATGGATCCCAGGAGACAAGAGGCACGTACCACACCTCTGTTGGGCACGCAAATGCCAAACAGAGCGAAAAGTTCGTGGTCACCGTGGCCATAGATGGGCTGCCATGTGACATGGAGCTCGATACTGGTTCCGTATTCACGATTATGGCATGGGGCACATTGAAGCAATTGATGCCATACATCACCAAAAAACAATTAAAGCCATTAGACCTCCGCCTCACCGATTTCCACGGAAACCGGATTCAAGTTCTGGGAAGGGCAGAAGTTCCGGTCGCATTCAAAGACTTTAAAGGGAATCTGCACTTCACCGTCGTCGAAGGACACCAGCCAACATTGATGGGGGTGGAATGGCTCAAGCCGCTCAACATCGGCATCATGGGACTGCACCAACTGAGAGGGGACAAGCTGGACGAACTCCTTGCAGACTTCCAGACAGTTTTCAATGGGAGTCTAGGTAAATATAAGGGCAAGCCCATATCATTTAGCCTAGACCCCAGCATAACTCCAATAAGGCTTAAGCCCCATAGAGTCCCTTTTGCGCTCAGGCCTAAAGTCGATGAGCAGTTGGACAAGCTAGTAGCCCAAGGGGTATTGGAACCAGTAGAGCACGCCACGTGGGAAACCCCTATTGTCACACCAATGAAACCAGACAGGTCCATCCGCATCTGCACGGACTATAAAGGGACCATTAACAGAGCCCTACAGCCAAACGCATACCCCGTGCCTGTTGTTCAGCATTTGTTACACTCCCTGGGCAACGGGAAAATATTTGCTAAATTAGACCTGGCCCAGGCATACCAACAGTTGCCTGTCGACGCGGCCACAGCAGAGGCACAAACGATTGTCGCCCATAGGGGTGCATTCAAGTGCAATAGACTACAGTTTGGGGTCAGCGTAGCCCCTGGCCTGTTCCAATGCCTAATGGAACGGCTACTAAACGGCATCCCCAGAGTAGTCCCCTACTTCGATGACGTCCTCATCTCAGGGGACTCAGAAGACCAATTAATCGAACGGCTGCGACTCGACTTAGGACGGTTTCAAGAGCGGGGGCTTAAAGTAAAAAAAGAGAAGTGCAAAATAGGAGTTACCAGCATCGAGTTCCTGGGGTTCCTTATAGACGGGTCCGGCATAAGACCCACAGAGAAAAAAAATTAAGGCCATCAAAGAAGCGCTAGCCCCCAGAAACAAAACTGAATTACAAGCATTTCTAGGACTTTTAAATTTCTATGCCCTTTTTCTACGACAGAAAGCAACAGTTGCGGAGCCATTGCATAGACTCCTTGGGAAGACGGCCATGTGGACATGGGGCAAAAGAGAGGCAGACGCTTTCATCGCAGTAAAAGACCTACTTTCACCAGACAGCATCCTGATTTAATACAGTGAGACCCTCCCCCTGCAACTAACGTGCAATGCCTCCCCTTTCGGAGTGGGGGCAGTACTGAGCCATAAACTGCCCAATGGCTCAGAAGCCCCCATAGCATTTTACTCTAAGACACTATCCCCGGCTGAACGCAATTACAGCCAACTAGATAAGGAAGCGCTTGCAGCAGTGGCAGGCATCAAGGGCTTCCATGAATACCTTTGTGGACGCAAGTTCGACCTAATCACAGACCACAAGCCACTACTGGGTCTACTTGCCGGCAACCTCCGGACACCTCAATACATGTCCCCTAGACTGACACGTTGGTCCATTTTCCTATCAGGGTACAGTTACACGCTCCTCCACCGACCCGGAAAGAGCATCGCCCGCGCAGATGCTCTCAGACGCTGCCCTGAACCTGACCTGGTACAAGACCCCGCTCCTGTGGCCGAAATCCTGCTCGTCGACATAGAGCGGACCAGCCCCGTCACATCCCGAGACATCGCAGAGCACTCAGCCAGAGACAGGGTGCTCTCCAAAGTAATGAACTGGGTGTTGAGGGGGTGGCCACAGGAGGAAGAAGGGGAGGAGTTTAAGACGTTTAAAAATAAACAGACGGAGCTGTCAGTGCTTAAGGGCTGCTTACCCTGCCAGGAAACCAGACCAGTACCCCAGAAGTCCAGCCCAGTTGAATGGGAAACCCCCAACGCACCATGGTCACAGATCCACATAGACTTCGCCGGGCCAATGGAAGGTCAGACATTCTTAATAGTAGTGGATGCCTACTCCAAGTGGCTAGAGGTGGTCAACATGCCATCAACGACTACCGACGCCACCATCAAAACCTTTCGAAGATTGTTCGCGACCCACGGACTACTGGACACCCTGGTGTCAGACAATGGGCCACAGTTGACGGTCCGACAGATGGAGGTATTCCTGGCAAACCTAGGAATCAGACACATACTCGTATCGCCTTTTAAGCCGGCGAGCAATGGCCAGGCTGAAAGGATGGTGCGAATGACAAAAGAGACGTTGACAAGAATGGGCCCAGGAAGCTGGCAGGAACGCATTGACCAATTCCTGCTGGCCCAACATATAACGCCAAGCGCAGCTACCAACCGCAGCCCCGGCAGAGCTATTAATGGGAAGGAGGCTACAATCCCAACTGGACCGGCTCAACCCGACATACAACCCGGACAAGCCACTGGAGTCTCATAAGCCTACCCGAACACTAGTCGCAGACCTCGTTTTTGCACAAAATTTCTCAGGGGACCCGAAGTGGATCAAGGCAACCGTCACCGAAATGACCGGTCCGAAGTCCTACAGGGTCCGGCTGGAAGACGGCAGAATATGGAGGCGTCACATCGACCAACTCCGGACCAGAGTAAGAGACTCGTGGCTAAGGCAAACAGACGAAGAGCCAAACCCCGGAGAGATTCTGACAACCACAGAACATCGTGGGTCTCCGCCCCGCCGATCATACAGTTACAGGCACACAGACATGCAGAACGAAGACCAGGCCCTGACTCCAACATACCACAGATCGCCTAACTCAAGCCCGAATGGAGAGCGTGAACATCTACCCGAGACCACCGGGATCCAGCAGCGTCCACCGAGACTGGAGGACGAGGAGGTGGAGTTTTCAGCCGCCACGCCTGGAGGCCGGTTCCAGATATTTCCATGGAGCGAGGACGGAGTGACAGAGGCCATGTCCGCACTTGGTGAGAACGCCCTAAGAACTGAATCGCGCAGGCCCAGTCGGACGACTCGGCGACCCGCCTACTTACGTGACTACGTTACTTTTACCGAATACTGATTGGACAATTGCTGAACTAAGAGGGGAGGGGTGTTACGTACTGACGTACGAGTGATTATTTGCATGCCCGCCGCTGATTGGCTTAGTTAGCGGCGGGAGAATTGAAGCGCTGTCAATGGCCAGCCGGCTGCGAGGAAACCCTTAAAAGCGGTTCCCCTTGCAGCTGGCCGGCAGCCGGCCGGCAGTCTGCGGTGAGCTCTTGCTAGCCTTAATAAAGTGCTGAACGGTTCCTCGTCTCGGCTATTCTTTCCCGTGCCTATCTAACATGAACAGCTAGTAAAGCAGCCGTTGGAATCAACAGGGATACATTTCATGGTGAATCTTTCAAATGATGCAACTGCTTTAATACTTGCTTCACTTGCACTACTGTTTCACTGCACTACTACTGGGAATACTGTATTTCTTGAAGGTTTTGAACCATCTTAGTAATTTATGTGATGGCTGAATATCATCCTTCCCTATGATAACATTCCTACATGATGCTATCCCCTTCCCTATTATCCTTTCGCATGGCTAATGATTTGGTTACATGCTTATTTCACTGATGACAAAATGCTGCTAATTTTTTATCTGCATTCCAACTAACTGAATAACCTTTGTCACCAACTTGGAAAAAATATATGTTGTCTTTTGCTTTGCTGCTTTCTTCATAGCAGCATGTTATAGAGAAATGCAGCATATTAGTCACTGTTGCCTTGACAATGAAGAAACATTTCTACTTTCCTAGAGATTTGATCTGCTTTCATACTTTCTGAAAGAGGGGATATTTCATAAACATACAGAAAGTCTATAGTAAATACTAGGCCACAAAATCCCTGTCAACCATCCTTTGTTCCAAGGGTACTCCAACTTCCATTTAAACAGCAGCTCCATTAGCAATAATAAAACAAAGAAATAATTAAATGGAGAAATCAAAGAGGCTAAATCCCTCATTAGATTTTCTAATGTTATGAGAAGTTCCATGAAGAGGTAATCTGTTGTTTCACAAATGATTGCATTAAGCAGATATTCATTTCATTTATTGCCTAGCAATTGACAAAAAATATGGTTAAAAAGTTTTTCTTCTATTCAGGCCAATTTTAATAGTGTACTTTTATGCAAATTTAATCATTTACTAGTTACTGTGAGTTGCCTCCCTCTTTTAATGAATATCAAGCACCTTTTAGTCACTGCATGCTACTACTAAAGCGTTTGCCTTCCTGACTTTTTATTTTTTTTTAGTATGATACCTTCTTGTTCCCATAAAATGCTTTTTGAAAGAAAACCTTCAGTAATTAATTTCTGTCTAACTAAATCTGATTCTAATTTGACTCCTGCTATTCACTTTGACTCTTTTTCAGGCAGTTGTTATGAGTGTGAGGAGTAGTTTGAACTGCAAATGCATTTAATTTTCTTTTTATCAGCATGAGAACAGACCTCGATGCAACACAAAACATATAGAACATATAATTTGTTGGCTGTAGGTTTGTGGATATTTTAAAGCATTTTATAACAGACACAAGACAGTCAATTCAAGTATATGAGGTAAATTCTGCAGTTTTTTTTTAAAAAAATATTTCTGCTGACTGTATCAAAAAGGTATATTTCTTTAATTGTGCTCCATTAATTATTTTCTTTTTCATCCTACAGATGTAGGGATAACATTTGTATGGGGTTTTTGGCTTTTCAGATGGGCATTTTGAAGAAAATATATAACTACTGTAAATACAAGCGAGAATATGAAAAAAGCAGTAAAAAGAATATAATACAGATAATAAACCAGGAATTGTAAAATGTCATGGGTGGTGGCATAGCTTTTTCAAATATTATTAATTAGTTATGGATAAGTTGATTAGGCTGACCGTGTTTTTTGTTATTCATTTAGAGCTGTTTGGTTATTTTATGTTCACTGGTGATTCTTTGCCAATTAACATTATAAATAAAATATTTTTTTTTCAAAATATAGAGGGAAAATTAAGTGTAAATCACAGAAACTTGTAGACATTTGGTGCCGTGTACACCATATACATTCATGGGAAACCTTCTGCCTTTGAATTTTCAGGCAGGAATCAGAGATGAATAATCATGAAGATTGCTGACTCAGGTGACAGTAATTTACTTAACTTTCTCATTATCATTAGAAATCTGTGGAACAATTCAGTGAAAATCTCAAACACTGTCAAGTGATATTCATTTTAATATTCACCTGTTTGGAGGAAAAAGGGAGAGAGAGAGAGAGAGAGAGATGGAAAGTGACATCTATTTCTTTCTAATACAGAGAGAGAGGGAAAGTGACAGATAGTTCTTTCTAATCCAGTATAGAGTAAAAATGGATAGACAAGATAATTGTATTATCTTTCAAAAACTGTAAAATAATTCAAAATTCTTCCATTAGTGTGTCCATTTTCTTGTGCCATCCCAGTTGGGCACAGTATGAAGCTTCTGTGATAATGTTCAGTAATCTGAGCTGCTGAGAAAATAATCAACTACGGTCATGTGTAACACGAAGAGTCAAATATACATGTGATTATTATCCACACATTCTTTTGAATTTTTTGAGAGTAATTATTTTAGAGAGGGTTCCATTTTCATGATATATAAACCTATAAAGTTTATAAAATATGTTTCTAAGTATTTGAGACCCCTATCCAGTTCTGGAAATTGTCAATTAGTAAATTTTGCATATTTTGTTTGGTCACAAATGAACACAAGTCACACTGGTTCAAATTCCTTTCTAGTTCCATATCCATTTTCCAATCAACTATCTGTAGAAATATCCCTAGCAGACATTTTCACAGCAACTGACATTCTGAGACATTCTATTTCTGGTACTATCAAGAGAAAATAGTGATTGATAACAGTGCACTTTTTCTACTTATAAAGCAAAAAAAACCCTTAAATCAGGAGTAGGTGTTTTTGCTGTTTGCATTCCTGAAATTAACAGCAGTGAGCATGTAAAAATAACAAGAACCCAAGACAACTAAGTAACATTACAAGATCACAGACAGATTTAATTGATCAGTGATAACAATAACTCAATTCCCTCATCATAGCATGATCTTCCATGAGAACAATGGATCTAGTGGAGAAGATAGCAGCAAAAAAGAAGCTAACAGAAAGGATTGGAGTTAGGAAGATGGGTTAGGACAAGGATGACAAATGGGGACACATGTTCTTGTTAGTCTGAAAAGGTTCTACTAAACTCCTTCTGATGTTTGATTACCATAGAGTAAATGCTCCTCCTTCTATAGTTTATATATTTATATATATAAACATTTATATATTTATAAACATTATGATGCCATGAAACATTTGTGCCATTGATGCAATGACATCAGGTTCCAAATGGTCTAACTAATTTGAAGGTAGTATAAATCCTAACTCAAATTTGGAAATTCTATTCATCTCTCAGAAATGAATGAATTGATGCTATCATGTGACAATAATGTACAGACAATATTGTCATCTGTCACTCAAGCTTTTTTTGTTAAATCATTTCCCAGGGCAATAGAAATAAAGAATTGGAATTATGTTCATTTTTAAATTGGAATTACTCTATAGTGATATGTCACATACAATTACTGATCATACTTCAGTACCATATCTTTTTCTTTTTAAACAATGTCTACAACCTGTTTTAAAATCTTGTCTACTTGTAGACTAATCAGTCCTCTTTCTTCATCTGTGAGAAATAATCTTATTTTTTTCCATAAAAGGATTTAACCTTACCTTAATATTGAAGAAATAAAGTCCAGTTATCCTAAATAACTTTAGAATATTTCAATGTTCATCAGCATTTCTCATATGTATTGATAAAATAATTAAAGAAAAGGCTGGTTATTCAAATGTCAATGTTTTCCTATAGTGACTGAATAAAAATGTAAAAATTGTTTTGTTCTACTTGGTTGATTACTTTAAGGTAATTCATATGACCTTCTTAGTTTCAGTCAGGCTGTATCAAAAATATTACAGAGTATTTATGTGCTTTGTGATGCTTGAAATACAAACCTACAGCTTGATGAAGCAGCAAACTAACATGAGATTGGACCTTTTTATGGATAAGATTGGCAAGGAGGCCTGAAGGATGGAAGAAATTAGACATTTTCATCCGCTAGAAGAAAAGAGAAAATGTGCAATATTTTGAAGGTCTCTCTTTTTGTTTCCCTTATTGAGTGACAAAACATACTGTATTTTTCGGAGTATAAGATGCACTCCCCCCCCCTAAAAGAGGCTGAAAATTTGGGTGCGTCTTATACTCCGAATGTAGCTTTTTTGAAGCTTTTTTTCAGCCCTAATGAGGCACTAGCGAGTGAAGCGATCTTCCGCGCTTTGCCTGCTTTTCTCATTGCTGCTCCCTCCGACAATCAGCTGTGCTTTAGAAGTGAGCTAATGCGCTGAAGCTGACCAGACTAAGGATGCTAGCCAGATGAATACCTGGTAGGCAGAATTCCCCCCCCTATTTTCCTTCCCCAAAACTAAGGTGCGTCTTATACTCTGGTGCATCATATACTACGAAAAATACGGTACATGGCTATTTCAAACTTTGCTCTTGAATTGTATACATTTTTTAAAAAAATGGCACAACCCCGCTCTATATACACATTTGGTTCAGAATGTTTCACTTCTAATTAGGATTAAGATTTCAGTTCATTGAGTTTTCTATAGCAACTTCCAATCTTTAATACATTGTCACATTGGACAACATAAATTAAAATGACTACCACAGTGAGACAAATCCTTAGCTGCTATCTGGCAATCATTTGGTGAACAGGTTGAGAGTTCTTTCAAAATGTTAAGGGGAAAAATTGGTAGGAAGAGCACCTGGACTGTCAAACACTACCTTGGCTGTAATATTCTGTATAGCAATTGGTGGTGGATTTGCCCATTATTGGTGATATTCAAATTTCAGCCAGAGAAAACTACTAATTATATTCTCTGCTGAATAGCAGAATAGCTGGACCAGCGAATAACTGGAGTGCCTCCTGACTCCAGGATGAGAGGCAAGCAAGGAAAAAATGATTATGTGGATGTTGGACAAGATTATTGGGAGACATAGTCTCAACATGAATTTCAAAAGAAGTTCAGACATTATAAAAAAAAATATCATTGATTTGTACAGAGCTATAAAAAATGAAAATAATGTGGTATGAAACTGAGAAGACCCCAACCCTATTGCTCCTGAGAAATGTGAGGGTTTTTTTCCTTTCCCACCCATATCTTGTTTACTTGTACTGAATCTACAAAATAAAATGCTGGATGTTTTCACTATGTAATAGCTCAAAATCTGAGCAATTTTGAAAAAAATGCAAGATTTGGGATTCTATGTCCAGTTTGAAATTACTGGTTTTTGTTCCAAACTTTGAAATAACTTTAACGCTTTATATAGCTAATCCAGGCTTTGCACCAAATATAAAGCTTAAAGAGCTTCTTCCAATTTTAAACAAACCTTTCAATCTACTTCTATTATTTTAGAAGACAGGGGAAGAGAGAGAGAGAATTCATTTCATACAGAGCAAATCAACAATGCCACTTTTATAGCCTGTTTTTTTATGTCTTTCAGGAAAGGGGCTACTTAGTAAATTATCTAATTTTCCACTTGTCTGCTAAAAGGGTCATGGTGCCGACTTATCTACCATTAGCAAACCAAGATGATGGTTTAACACAATGACCTGCATTAAAAGTATGATTGACAAAAGTGACCCTTCATACCCATCCACATTTTTTTGGAGAACCAAAATTAGCTATTTCAAGAAGATGATTTTTTTTCTTAGGTTCCAGCTGATGCATTTCAAAAATCACACTTTTTGAGAGTGTTATAGATCTTTCTGGAGTAAAGATCTTTCATCAAATTCAATCCTTTTTTTCCTTTCCCAAAGGATTGGATACATAGGCCATGTTGTTAGATTCTTTCTTGTCCATAGCTTAAGTACTTATTTGGAATAGAAGCAAAAGGATAAACACAGGTTTTCTTTTCCTTTTTTTTCTTTCTCACTCACAAACAGACAATTAATTATTAATCATTAATTAATGTTTCAACATTTAATGAATTAA
The DNA here is from genome assembly GCA_003457575.1 of Thermophis baileyi. Classification (NCBI taxonomy): domain Eukaryota; kingdom Metazoa; phylum Chordata; class Lepidosauria; order Squamata; family Dipsadidae; genus Thermophis; species Thermophis baileyi. The sequence continues at coordinate 1,066,245 of QLTV01000229.1, forward strand.
GCAATGATTAAAATGATTTAAGCACTGATTATTTTTAAGAATTCTAGAGTAATCACTCTCTTTACTAAAGGACTTCAATTGTAAAGACTTGACTGTATTTGCAAAAGATCGGGTATCTTCAAATAACTTGGAAAGGTTTGTGGATCTTGGAGAGAAAGTTCCAATCAAAAGAGAAAGTAGGGAATTAACTGGCCACTGGTCAGACTTGCTATGAGAGCTGGTTTCATATTCTTATCCTACCCATATAAATCTCAATTCTAATGATTTCTTCCTGAACACACTTGTAAGTGGATCACAAGCTTCCTAACAGACAGGAAGCAGCAGGTGAAGCTAAGCAAAATCACATCAGATACCTGTACAATTAGCACAGGGCCCTCCCAAGGGTGTGTGCTCTCTCCACTTCTCTTCTCTCTATATACCAATGACTGCATCTCAAACGATCCATCTGTTAAACTACTGAAGTTTGCAGATGATACAACAGTGATTGGTCTCATTCGAGACAACGATGAAACCGCATACAGATGGGAGGTTGAACAACTAGCCTCATGGTGCGACCGGAACAATCTGGAACTGAATACACTCAAAACCGTAGAAATGGTGGTAGACTTTAGGAGAAACCCTCCCATTCTACCACCTCTTACAATACTAGACAACACAGTATCAACAGTAGAGACCTTCAAATTTCTAGGTTCTATCATATCTCAAGACCTAAAATGGTCACCTCAAAAAAGTCATCAAAAAAGCACAATAAAGTGTTCTTTCTGCGCCAACTCAGGAAGCTCAAACTGCCCAAAGAGCTGCAGATACAGTTCTACAGAGGAATTATTGAGTCTGTCATCTGCACCTCTATAACTGTCTGGTTTGGTTCTGCAACCCAACAAGACAGACACAGACTAGAGGATAGTCAGAACTGCAGAAAAAATAATTACTGCCAACCTGCCTTCCATTGAGGACCTGTACACTACACGAGTCAAAAAGAGGGCCGTGAAAATATTAATTGACCCCTCGCACCCTGGACAAAAATTGTTTCAACTCCTACCCTCAAAACGACGTTATAGAGCACTGCACACCAAGACAACTAGACACAAGAACAGTTTTTCCCCGAACGCCATCATTCTGCTAAACAATTCCCTCGCCACTGTCAAACTATTCACCAAGGCTGCATTACTATTACTATTAGTCTTCTCATCATTCCTATCACCCATCTCCTCCCACTTATGACTGTATGACTGTAACTTGTTGCTTGTATCCTTACGATTCATATTAATATTGATTGTTTCCTGATTGCTTATTTGTACCCTATCACAATCATTAAGTGTTGTACCTCATGATTCTTGACGAATGTATCTTGTCTTTTTATGTACACTGATAGCATATGCACCAAAGACAAATTCCTTGTGTGTCCACTCACACTTGGCCAAGAAAGAATTCTATTCTATTCTATTCTATTCTATTCTATTCTAAAAACATTTTTTAAAATAGCAGGTGTAAATTAGTACAACTATTTTGTCTAAGATGTTCAGGGATTTTTATGAGACCTAGTTAGACAATGTATCTAAGTAGATAATGATGTGTTAATTGTCCAAATGATCTAACTGTAGAAAGCACAAACATGTGAATAGTATTATCAATTACTTGAATGTATTAATTGCTTTTCCTTAACCCATTTTGGCTGGAATTCTATATTTTTTGTGAATTCACTGGGACATTTCTTCTCTCCTTCTATGGTATATAATAGTAGTTTAGACATAAAAGAAATAGAACTCAAATAATAGTATTTGTACAAGATGATCAAAGGATTTTTTTTTAAATGTGGGATTTGTGAAGCAGCAAACTATTTGTATCATAGACATTTGACAGGATACCCATGCATCTATTCTTAAAATCATAATCTGGTTACTTTGGTTTTGGCTTTTAGCATATTATATTACCCCAGACATTGTGTTTCATGTACCATTTTATTTGATGTATAAATCAAATTAGCATGATGTATATACAGTACATAACAATGGTTTGTTAAAAAAACATAGTTCAAGTAAGCCATGGATTACCATGATGAGTGAATTGAGGCATTGTAAAGAATTTCACAAAAAATAATCAGGGTGGTTAAAACCACAATAGCAAAAGCAATAGCACTTAGACTTACATACCGCTTTACAGTCCTTTACAGCCCTCTCTAAGCGGTTCACAGAGTCAGCATATTGCCCCCAACAATCTGGGTCCTCATGGTTTTATAAGCAGTGAAACAGAAAAAAATAACAATCTGTGACTGAAATTCTTTTGTTTCAACACTTTACATCCAGTGGTGTTAATAATATTCAGCATGTTTGTCAAAATGAAAGAAGCATCAATGTACAACTGCAGTGCATCTTAACCCTTTTGTACCTCTGTGTCACAGCTTGCATTGCATCAACTTTTATAACTTCCTCTTCATCTGCCCCCTTGCCATCTGCCCAGATGCTGCTTTTGATACAGGGGTGAAATTCGACCACCTCGGCCCAACTTGGCCGAGGCGGTAGTGACAATTGAATCGGTTCGCTGAACCGAACTGATTCAAATCTCCCTCCCTGGTTGGCTCTGCTGCGGCCGCGCTCACCTCTTTCAGACGCTTGCTCTTTGCCCAGAAACACTATAAGCTCTTCCTTAGGCCAATTGCTTAAACTAGGTCTTCTCTGGCCAGAGGAGGACCGCCAAATCTATGACTGGATGTGGGAGGGGGAAGCAGAAGGAGGAAGCTTCACAAAACGGAAATGGAGAAGGCCAGCGGATGGATAGAAATGGCGTTTAAATTAAACATATGCAACAGGAGTTTCTTGAGCGATCTGAAGGATTTGCAGGAGGATGCATGGCCGCTTCTTGGGGAAAGAGGGGAGGACCACTTCCCCACCCCATCCCTTGAACGTGGGTCCTTAAGAGCCGACACTTGCCGTGGCCACAAAAAGGCAGTGTGGGAGTGTTTGTTGTACATTTCAAAAAACCAGGCTGCTGACTCTGCATCTGCCTGAGGTGGCGGCGGGCATTGGTCGCTGCGCGCACCGGCTGCTCCTCCACCGTCCCCTGCCTTGCGAGCGGCTTTGGGCCTCCCTCCTTCCCTCCCGCCTGCCCGTCCTCCTCCTCCGACTCCCGGCGCTCCTCTGGGTGTGTATTCCTCCCAGGCAGCCTCTCTCTCCTGCCACCCCCCCTGAAGAAAGTGGGGGAAGGGGGTCTCAAGGCCCCGCTCCCTGGGAGGAAAACCTTCGCTTGGATGGGATCCTCTCTCTCTCTCCTTCACCTGGCTGCTCCCGGAGCTCCTGTTTGCTTGGTTTTTTATCTGGAGGGGTTCCTTCTCTGCACCCCTGGCTTGCCTCCTCCCCAGAGACCCCCTTCCTCCCCCCAGTGGACGGTGACCCCCTTTTACATATATATATAAACTTCGCAACTAACAACAAGGGCAAAGAAGTGATGTTGACTTGGCCATACCCACCCAGTCACATGACCACCAAGCCATGCCCACAGAGCCGGTAGGGAAAAAATTTGCATTTCTCCCCTGTTTTGATAGTATTTTTAAATAAAAATAAAAATCTCTACTCTTCACAGGCATCTTGTTACTGTCCTTGGTTTTCTGTCCACTGTCTGGTCCATGAAGAGCATTAGCTTTAATTGCATTAAGTTAACACTGAGCCGAGGTGGCGCAGTGGTTAGAGTGCAGTACTGCAGGCTACTTCAGCTGACTGCTAGCTGCAGTTCGGCAGTTCAAATCTCACCAGCTCAAGGTTGACTCAGCCTTCCGAGGTGGGTAAAATGAAGACCCAGATTGGGGGCAATATGCTGACTCTGTAAACCGCTTAGAGAGGGCTGTAAAAGCACTATGAAGCAGGATATAAGTCTAAGTGCTATTGCTATTAAAAATGTGAGGCTACAAGAAAAATATACTTTATTAAAATGCTTTCTGAATAATCTCAGAACCTCATATTTTTAACCAGTAAAAAAGGATACTTTGGGGAGGGGGGAAGAGGAGGAGAAGAAGGAGAAAGAAGAAATGAAGAATGTATGATGCAGAGGAGGAGAGGAAGGCCTTATTCAGTGGAGAATTCTCAAAATTTGTTTCTGGTGTTTTTGAATTAGTCACATTTACCATGGTAGTAATTTCTTAAAAGACAATCCTTCCTTTATTTTGTACTTTGTGCCAGTATATACACATGTTCCTAATATTATATATTTACCCAGCAGGACTTTCATAGAATGCTGAAATGGGAGGGACAAAAACATTCAGTGACAACAAAGTAGTGTGACATGAAGTGATCTATTTAACATTAAGAAATTAGAATGTTGCTATGAGAATATTAAAAAAGCAGTGTTGTTTTGGTCAAGTTCCTGTTTTAAAAAAAATCTAAAATAATTATATGATGTCTCTCTGGGGAAAACTTACTTTAAAGCTTATTTTAAAAGATGTGCATCGCAAGCCATAAAAAGTTCTCTCTCCTTGATTGATTTATTAGGTAGTGCTTTATGATTTCAGTCAAGAATTACAGAATGTTCCTTTATTTTTGGCACCTCATTAAAGGTAAATAATGTACACTATCTCCATACTACTTTGTGAATCAAAAGTAGATGCAAGATGTCTAGTGCTAAACTTGTCACTGATGTTTCTTGGTCTTTAGATTCCAACTTTTTATAGTATATTATCCTAGGAGGGGTTTAGGAACTAAAGTATATTAGGAGAGGTATGCAACTATATTAAGGATGGCTGTAGATTGTAATAAGTACAGATAGTCTATTTTTTCCCCCAAAAAACAAAGCAAAAATGACTTGCAACATCCAACCAGTTTCCCTATTGACTTTGCTTTTGGAAAGTCAGTAGGAAATTGGAAGTTGCAGTCACATGACTTTCTCGCTTAACAACCCAAAATTTTAGCTTAACAACAGCAACAGGAACTGCTGGAATTGTCATCACTAAGTGATGTGGTCATGTGACATTGCACGTTACAACTGCATTGCTTAGCAATAGAAATTCTGGTCCCAATTACCATCATTAATTACTACCTGTACTACTGATCAGACTATTTTCTTAGCTCTACTTTTAAACTATATTTCAAAAGCCAAAGTTTCCCTTTGGTACTTAAAACTACCAACAAGCATGATGTTTTTTTTTACTAGCATAAATAAAATTTGGCAATCCTCAAAAACACTGTACCAAATCTGATTGCTTATGTACTCTAGATGCAGCCTTCTACATGCAGCCCTCACACCCAGCTTCCTCTTCACATTCCTGAGTAGATACTTGTTTGTCTGTGCCTGGTGCTAAGCTTGAAATTAATAACAAGCTGTCATTAACTTCACAGCCCTGATGCTTCTGAGGAGCTGATTCCTCTTTGGATTCAAACTGGGAAACAAGTTCCCCTAAGTTCCATCATCTATCACAATCCAGGTCCATCAGAGAATAGATTGCTTTCACCGAAAGGGCTTCCACTCCTGATTAAATGTGTGATGTGCATGTCACAACAGCACATCATTGTTCAGAGAAAGTCTTGGAAAGGGGTATGTGGCTTTTCCTGTCATTGCTAAAAAAAAAAAAGATTCTAAATCCAGTCTCAGAATCACAGAGTTATGCAGAAGATGCATTCAAGTAAAAGCAACTAGCTATCTATCAGAAGTCAAAGGTTACATGATTTATTCTATCATAAGGGATGTTCTCATTAAAAGCCACTTTGCTTGCTATGTGCCTTTCTTCATCAAACTGAAGCTCAGCAGTGTGGAGGTGAAACTATGTTAAAAAGGAAACCTTTATGCAAATGTCACATTTTACTTGCAGATTGTTAAGGACAATTATCTATAATATGTCAGGAAAAAATGGCAACTGCTTATGCATGAAAAGCAAACAATGAATAATGACTATATCCACCAATCATGAAAAATGCTAAGAATTACTTCTTTATCAATTTATTCCAAGCTTATTCTGTTCTTCTTTTGATTGACATCATTTGACTTTTATAGAACACATTTCTTCTGGAACATCTCATTACTAGGTGGCTATTAAAGGCATAATAGGAAAATCAAGCTATTTCAAACCCATGGTAAATCTGGTTTGCAATAAAAGACCTAAATATACATTTCAACCACATACGAGAAACATTATGTTTTAGAATGTCTTAAGTCTGAGGCATTGCCAACCATTCTCAGGACAATATCAAGGGGTGGTTTTGTTTTTTTCAGTACTTGCATACTTACTAAAATACCATGGAAACATTGTCCCAGGATCTGCAACATCTTGAATGTATTCTTATCCATGCAAAGAACGGAATTCTTGCAAGAAGGCCTGTTTTAAAACTTTCCTATAATTGAAGCCATATCAGATATATTTTGGGAAGCAGAAAAGAAGGCGTGGCTGCAGGAGTAGAATATAAAGGTTTGAAATGAATTCTTGACACAATGATATCTTAGTTTTGGGGTCTCTCATAATTTTTGAAGATTTTAAATTGATTTTAAAAAGCCCGTCAGTTTTAAACTTCAGTGCTTTCACTATTGGAAGTTTATTAGAACTGGAATATTTATAGACTGGATGATCCACAAATCAGCTATAGATTCTTGTTTTAGGTTCTCTCTCTCTCTCTCTCTCTCTCTCTCTCTCTCTCTCTCTCTCTCTCTCTCTCTCTCTCCCTCCTTTCCCTCCCCCCTCTTCTCCTTCCTCCCTTTCTCCCCCTCTCTCTCTCTCTCTCTCTCTCTCTCTCTCTCTCTCTCTCTCTCTCTCTCTCTCTCTCTCTCTCTCTCTCTCTCTCTCTCTCTCTCTCTCTCTCCTAGAAGAGCAAATGGGGGTGCGGAAGGGAAACCTTGCTGAATTCCATTCCATTCCATTCCATTCCATTCCTCTCTTCCTCGCTCTCTCGCTCTCTCTCTCTCTCTCTCTCTCCCTCTCACTCTCCCTCTCCCTCTCTCCCTCCGTCCCTCCCTCTCTCCTCCCTCTCTCCTCCCCTCCCCTCCTCTCCCCCCTCTGGACAAAAATAAAAATGATACAATTTTCTTCTATGTTTTTGATGTTGGTTTACTAGGCCTAATGCATGCTCCCCTTTTGCTGCCTTTCATTGGGCAAAAAAAGAATAGCAATAGCAATAGCAGTTAGACTTATATACCGCTTCATAGTGCTTTACAGCCCTCTCTAAGTGGTTTACAGAGTTAGCATATTGCCCCCAACAATCTGGGTCCTCATTTTACCCACCTCAGAAGGATGGAAGGCTGAGTCAACCTTGAGCCGGTGAGATTTGAACCGCCGAACTGCAGCTAGCAGTCAGCTGAAGTAGCCTGCAGTGCTGCACTCTAACCACTGCGCCACCTTGGCTCTTACAAGAAGCTCCTTATCCACCATTGGATGCCCTCAGCTTCTTCTCTTTCCTCAAAGCAGAGCAAAGTGGTTTTGGATCTATCCTTGTCCATTCTCAGAGCAGTGAGGAAGTAGTATTGCTCTCTTCCTTTGATGTAAAGAGAAGATAAGATTATAGGCTCCTCTCCATCTGTGGGAGGAACTTGTATCACCTTAATATGATTGTGTAGTTACAGTATGTGCTGTGTAGTGTGGTGTGGTGCATATATGTGTTGTGTTCCAGTATATGAAAGGCAATAGTTGATGTCCTTCAAGAAACTAACCCACCATATAATTTTCTTTAATCCTTAACAGTATGTAGCCTCAACCAAATATTATATAGCTTGGTCATGATTCTAACTATCCTTTCAAGTCATTCCAAAAAAATCTTTATGAAATATCAATTAAACAAAGAATAACAAAAAAAGCTTTCACCTCCATGTGATGTAACAGGAGCATTGATCAGATGACACTGTAGATCTTCCAGGTAGCAGCCTGACACTATAGAATTTGCTGCCTGTAGAGCTACACTTAGCTCCTTAGTCCTGATTTTTAGGAAACTTCTTTAAACCTTTCTTTTCCAATGAATCCTTTAGGGTTGGTTGGGAAGGTAATTAATCGTCTTTTTATTTTGGGTTGGTTTGTATTTTGATTGTAGTTAGAAATTGCTTAGCTGGAATTCTCTGCAGAGCCATTATCCAGAGTCATAGGATTGGAGTGGTATACAATAAAGGTAAAGGTTTCCCTGTCCAGTTGTGTCTGATTCTAGGGGGCGATGTTCATCTCTGTTTCTTAGCTGAGGAAGCCAGCATCTTCCGAAGACACTTCCATGGTCATGTATCCAGCATGACTATATGCCAAGGCGCATGGAACACTCTTACTTTCCCACTGAAGTGTTATCTATTTATCTACTCACATGCTCTCGAACTGATAGGTTTGCAGGAGGTTATACAGTGGAAATGTAAACAATACATACATACATTCATAACGTATAAATAGCCATAGCTGACTTCTTAAGGAAATATTTCATATAGTTTCATTTCTGTATTTGTAGCTGTTGATCAAGTAATCTAAAAACTAACAAATTTATTATAGTGCAAGTGTTCAAGGACTATAGTTGCTAACTGATGTGCTCACAAAGTGGCCTGTAGCTGATCCACAAAAAATGTGCTGGTCTTTAAAATGTCACAAGACTTTAATTTCATACAGTACTTACTCCCTTCAACTTGATGAAGTTGAAGACAGACAAGGCAGAATCCTGGCTAAAGCTCCCAAGTGCCTGAGTACTGAGACCTGTTACAGTGACAAACTTGTTACACTTCTGTTCCCTGTACTATCTTCACATTCAGAGATTGTTTTTTTTTTCCACCCATGATGTGGACCACTGTAGAAATTGATTAAATAAACAATAGATAAAAAAGCTCCCTTCTAAATTATCAATTTGCATATGCACAGTGGCAGAATTTTACATATATGCACATCAACAGTATTGTGATGCTGCTGATGTTGCTTGTGATATTTTTGTCCTCAACTCAACAATTCTGCATCAGCCTTCACAGAAATAAAAACTTCCTAACTTCAATAGGCCCTAACTCCAAATAAATGTATAAAAAGTTACATTTACTGTCTCTTTCAAATCTTAGTAGTGCCTTGATTTGTTTAGTTTTCCCTTAAAGTCATTTTGGTGTTTCATAGCCTGTTTAAAAAGCTCTTGGTGCTGTCTCTTGGTGCATAAGCATTTTTTAGAATGATTTCTTCTGCAAAAACCTTTTTTTTAAAGACAACAACTAATCATTTCCCTGTTATGCAATAAATTCCTGTCTGCCATAGAGAAAAAATAACTTTCAAAACTATTTTCTATTTATATAAATATGTGGAATATGTGTTGCTTTCAAAAAGCTTTTTATAACTCTTCTCCATTTAGATTTAGTACATATGCTGCTACTCTAGTTTAAAAATACACTTCTCTAGGTGGGCACATTGTGCCTTTTACTTCTTTCAAAACATATCTGTCTTGCTTTCCTTATTTATTTATTATTAACCAAATTTATAAAGCCCCAATTAAAAAATGTGACTCTGGGTAGGGTACAGCATAAAAACATGAAATAGAGCAAAACTAAAGCTAAAGTCAATCCATATAATATAACAACATGTACAATATATAAAATACAAAAGTCAAAATATAAAATGGCAACCAAGAAAAACAACCCAAAAAGGACTCCATTCACCTGGCCCACACCTAAGGAAAAAAAACAGGCATTAACAACTTCCCTAAAGACAAACAGACTTGGGGCCTGTCATATACTGTATGTGTTCTTTATATTGCTAAACATTGCCCTTTTTCCCCATGTGAAAATATGCCTTTACGCAAGGATGCCAAATTTTATTTTACTCCTGTGAAAAGATGCTGACAACTTCTTGGATCAAATTTTGTCTCCCGTCCGCCCCCCACGAACATCAACTTTTTTCAATCCTGTACTTTTTCTCAAAGCTGACCTTATGATCGCAAGCCAGTCAAGCATGTCAATATCTCCGGAGAGCATTTTAAGGCGCAACATAGGAGGCTAGATAGCAAACTGGATCAATAATGAGACTGCCCTATAAATATCTTTTTTCTTTTCCAATGTTAATCCATTGGCTGATTCTGCCCTCAGACCTACTAACCCCAGCAAATACCACATGACGGTAAGTGTGAATCATATTATGGTTAAGATTCTTTAGGATAGGAAATCTGCTAGATAGAGATATTGTACAGTCAGGACAAAGAGATGTCATGTAAACTTTCTATCAACATACCAGTTTTGGTCCAGGTTATAATAAATTTCCATCCTCTTTCTGTCTTTGAATGGAGTTTTAGTGTTCTACCTTTGGCACTAGTGGGAAGCTTAGTTTTAACTTGTCTTTTGTTTGAAGATGGATCAGGCTATTAGACATGGAGGATTACTGTCAGCTGCAGAGAGTGATACAAGGAAAGGAAGATTATGTAGCAAATAGTTCATTTCACTTCTGACATTCTTTTAAGTCTGTGAACTTGTTAGGTGATGTTAAATCAGTTGTGGTACCATAAAGTTTAATAATTAGGGTTTTTTGTTTAGACTTGCCAATACCTCTCATGCCTTTTACATAATTCATATAGTATCAATTACACCTCCTTAATTTTCTCCAACTTGTAACATATATAGCTATTTTGATGTAAATATTTTAATGTTGACTTAATAAGTTGCAATATTTTGATGTCTACTCAGAAGTAAGCCCCACTGACTTTAGTGATATTTATTTCCAAGTAAATACTGTAATCCTCTATCCAATTACTTGGAAATAAATCCTTTTTAATTAAATGGCACCTATTTCTGAAAAGGCAGACAGTAAACCTTTCACTGTAAATCCATATTTACTGCCAGTAGTTGTTTATTATTATTGTTGTTATTGGTGGGTTTTAATTGAGTTTTAATTTTGGGTTAGCCAGCCAGATTTGTTCTAGTGGACAGTCACATAAATTGTTATGTTTTTTCAGAATGTTTTAAACATTACATAGCCTTTTTTTTTTTTTTTGCCTTTGAATCGGTCTTGACTTCTAGAGTATCATTTTCAGAAGTGGATTGCAATTGTCTTCTTATTAGGAATGAGAAAGAGTGACTGGTCCAAAGTCACTCAGCTGGCTTTGTGCCTAAGGAAGTATTAGAACTCCTGGTTGCCTGGTTTCTAACCCAATATAATTCACCATTATATCAGGCAACATCCCATATACATACAGTGTTAAAGATGCCCTTAGGAGGTTATGCCTTAAGCTACAGACTCTGCTCTCCTGACCATTACAGCATTTTGTATCTGCTCTCTGTAGTAATCCTATGAAAGTATTAATATTTTAATCCGTTTACATACTATCTTCATATGTTTGAATCCCTGTGATGTTTCACATATAAGCATTGATAGCTATCAACACATGTAAATATGTCTAACCAACATGATAGGCTGAGTTGTAGAATAGTAATTTTAACCATCTCGGAATACAATGAGATAAAATTATACTATTAGATTTCAATGACAAAAGAAGCAAGGAAAATCCATTCTCTGTAATTGACATTGATATCCTACTGTGTTGTACTACATGAGATAGAATTATTAAGGGACAAGCTCTAAAAATCCTATCAGTATGCCATGTCAGAATACCCTAATGTTCAATTGCCATTCACTCTGCCTATGGCTAAGGAATCAGGGAATAAGGCAGGGATTGAATTAAAATACTAGCATGAAAAATAGCCATTGGTGTCAAGTGATATCAAGTACATTTTTATGCTTCTATTGAATTTTGGAAACTGTAGCCATGGATATAGCATCATACAAGGCAACATTTTATTTATTTATTTATTTATTTAGTCAAGCATGTATTAGATAACAGATATAGGTATAAACATGGTTATTAATACATGAAATGGATACGAATAAAAGGGGACATTAGGACAGGGATGGTAGGCACGTTGGTGCGCTTATGGATGCCCCTTACAGACCTGTTAGGAATGGGGTGAGGTCAACAGTAGATAGTCTAAGGTTAAAGTTTTGGGGGTTTGGGGAAGAAACCACAGAGTCAGGTAGTGTATTCCAGGCATTGACCACTCTGTTGCTGAAGTTGTATTTTCTGCAATATTCTGTTGCGAGTAGAGGAGTGGAGGACTCTTCTCGTGAAATATCTCTGGACTCTCTCAATTTTATTAATGTCCGATATGCAGTGTGGGTTCCAGACAGATGAGCTGTATTCGAGAATTGGTCTAGCAAATGTTTTGTATGCTCTAGTTAGCAGTACAATATTATCAGAGAAGAAGCTACGCAAGATTAGGTTAACAACTCTTAATGCTTTTTTTGCAATGTTGTTACAGTGGGCTCTGGCACTGTAGATCATAAAAAAGTCTTCATTAATAATCAGAGCTGTATATGTATTATGATTTAAAAGCTGTTCATTTACATGTGCATATATACTCTATCACACATGAAGGGAACATACTTGCTTTTCTGTGTTATTGCCACTTTAAAATGTTTTAATAGAGATGAATGGAATCCAGTGAATCGGCATTATTCTTCTCCATCTTTTCTCTTGGTTGTGCCCTGATCTACTTGCTTGCTTTCCACTGGGTAGTGAGAAGATTTAAATTGTCTTGAATGCTGGAAATATTCTCATGCATCATAATCTTATATTATTGAAAGGGAAAAAAGAAAAACAAACAAATAAAAAATCCTTATCCACCTTCAAAGAAAATAAGTAGTTTAAATCTGCCTAAGCATAGATTCACTCCTGAAGGACCAGTGCAATTTCTAAATCCTGGAGATTAATGAGAGATTTCCAGAGACTCTCTTAAGCTTGCTAAAAGTAATATGGGCATTGATCTTTTGCTCTGAAATGAGACATTATGGGGATGAAGTAGACATAGCTTTGGATAAGGGACTCCAGCAAGCTTTAAGTGAAGCCTTTAGTTGTTGTGCCTGATGTTCGCTGAGGTAATTTGTTCCATGCTGAAACTTATAGTAAGTTTTATATATATAAAAAAGAAAAATCAGAAAACCCAGCAACTTTAGCCAGCAGAAGTAATGTCTCAGCATTTCCACTTAAGGCTTCTTCATAAAACATCATCCTTTTTCTTTATATTTTATAAAGCCAAACCTTCATTGTTGATTGATATGGTTTGTGTGGCTTCACAGCACAATATGAATGTGATACAACATACATACACATACAAACCCAGCTATAAAGTGATAAATGAAACAAAAATATGTAGTACATTGTCTTTTAAAAATCACATTATTTCCATTGTAATAAGAATTCTATAATAAATAAGCTGCTTATCTCTTGCATTTTTTAAAATGGGAAATGTTGAGGTCTAGATCAGAGGTGGGTTGCTACCGGTTTGGACAGGTTTGCCCGAACCGGTAGCGACCTGCTGGTGACACCATGATGATGTCACTAATCCGGTTCAGTCGGTGCCGGTCCATGGGTGCTGATATTTTTTTTTGAATTTTTTTTTTCTGCGCGTGCGCAAAAGCCAAGTTTCTGGCACTGCGCATGTGTCACCATCTTGTTTTCGGCTTTTTAGATTTTTTTACATTTTATTTATTTATTTTTTACTGCGCATGCCACGCGGCGCGGGAGGAAGCGAACCGGCAGCAAGGTAAGTTAGAACCCACCCCTAGTCTAGATGTTGAGGTCAGAAGACTTCTTACTATGCTCAAAAACTATTTTCCTCCTTTTCTTTTTTTCTCTAAGTGGGAGGAATTTTAGAAGAAAACCTATGTTCTTGATTGAGGTATAATCGTGGGTATTTGAGCCCCACTGTGATATTGTATGCAAATGTACATCTTAATTTTCATTTAAAGTTCCATGCAGCAGTTCAATATTTCTCAGGTCAGCACTGCAGGATGGAAAATAATGTGTATTCACATGTCCAAGGATGATTTCTTAATTATGCCTTAATTCTTTCTTTCTTGCTAAATTGGTACAATTGTGTATTTGTTTTCATCACTACTTATATGTTTAGGCTGAATTCTTCATGGATCCGCACTAGCAAATTCCAACATGAATGAAGTTGAGTAACAACTACAGGAAAAGCACAACTTAGTACTTGCTTTGTCATTTACTGAATATTCTTTCACAGTTCCTGTTTCCCCACCCACCTGCAAAACATAAAAAATAAAAATCAGCCAAACAGCAGTCAGGGAAGTTATACTTTGACAGAAAATGCATTCTAGATACGTATGCACTTTCCAGCTTTGTGTGTGTAACTGTAGGTCTCTTTCAATATTCATAGAAAGGACAGGACATTTTCTCATTTGGATACTCAAAAAATATATTTTCTCCAATTTCTGGATTAATCTTTAAAATCTGCATCAGCATATCTCTCCCACCCCACCCAACGCTTCATTCTTCTAATTCTGCTACATAGGTTGGAAATTACAATCTGTCTCTCTTATTACTCACATTCAATTGGTCAGATTGTACTCCTTCAGCAAGGTGGGGCTTTATGCCACTTCTATAATTAGAAGCCACAGATAATCAAACATCATTTGACGCTGAAATGAAGGCCTGTTTCATACTTAAGAAACATACTCAAGAAACATGCAACAGTATATATTGCCATACATTAAGCATGAGGTGAAGCTTCGTAATAGATAAATGAGATTTATCGTAGCAAAAATAGCAAAAATATTTTATATCAAATACACAAATACCAAATTTATCTGTGGAGCTCTTAAAACCCTTTGTTTATTTATCCATCTTTGAAGTACTGAGATAATTTCTTGAGCATTCTAGGTGTTATAGCACCACCAAGAATAATACCAAATTCTGCTTTTCCCTTTACAGAGCCAATCTACTTTACTTTAAGGTAATGTAAGGTTTCAATCTCAGGAAGTGGGCACCGGCAAGTACTTGTAGGAAAAAATATCTTATGTGACTTTCTCTGCAGTTTCTTTTCCTTTTTTCTTTTTTAATTACAGAGCCGATGGTTTATTGCAATGCTTTAAACCCTCATTTATGGGCAAATACAGATTGAGAGGGCTTCTTTAATAAATAATACACACAAGGAACTTCAAAAAACCTTCTGCAGATGCAGTAAACTGACAGCTGCACACACTGACAATTAATATGCAATAAGAAGTCTGAGGCAAAACCTAATTTCATAGGGAACCTGGAAGTCACAATCCAGGAAATATAACTTAATTTAAGAATACTTAATTTAATAACTATAGCTGTGACACAAGAAAAAAAGCATTGTTTATAAAATGGATTGAAAAAGTATTATAATATTTTCCAAACTGATAATGAGGCCAAAGTATTTAGAATATTATATTGAGCCATCCTAATGATCAGTGGGTTAGCTAACTCCACCATGAAAGACCTAAGCATGTGGGATTTTATAAAACTCTAGTAGGAAGTTTGGCTCTTACATAGTCCTTAATGATATCTTTATGCCAATTGTTTTCATTCTGAGGAAAGGAAAGGGTTATATAATGTATGCATAATACTGTGGCTTGAAGTAGGTTTTGTGTGTTTGAATGGCATGGTTAATATTTTGTACCTGGAAGCAATTGAGAAGAGTGATTGTCAGTGGATTTATGACTTATGGTTCTTCACCCTCCTTCACTTTTTTGTCAGTTTACATTCTTATAATGTCAATTGTTTATTTTTTTACAATGGGTATAGGCAACCTCTAACTTCAGATATTATGAACTTATATCTTCCAGCAGCCAGCAACACTAGTCAAACTTCCTAACAATGCTTTGAGTTCCAGTTCAGCCACATCTGAAGAGGCACAGGTTGTCACTTTAACCTATAGTACAAACTTAGTTCAAAACAGGGAATATTATTTGTCCCAAGTGAGTTCATTTATCATGTCTGCCTCATTGTGGAGCATCATTTTCTGAAGGCTATGGAATTATTCTCAGAGGAGAAATGGTGATGAATATTCCTTTCATATTTACCAAAGCAAATCAAAATTTATTTGTTATAAAAGCATTTGGCCTACATCTGTTAAATGTTTTTATTGGTTGTGAATGGCAGCTGTTCCAATTCTTTTAGAAGGTGATTATTTTTTAAGAAAAGATATTGGCAGTTGTATTTCTGATATAATATATACATCGTTAAGCTAACCTAATTGATTTAAAACACTTTACCTCACCTCCATTAAAAAATTCTCTTATTTGGTTTACAAAACACAGTAAAATTAAGTGATAAAATAAACTTGAAATCATTGCATAAAATACAAAATGAGCAATAAAATGAGAAAGAAGGTTTTTTTTTTTAGAAAACTACTGAGTAAGGAAACTTTTGAAGCAGTCACATCTTTAAGTTTCAGGTAAAAAACTGAAAAAGCTAAAACGTCTTTAATGATTAACAAAGGGATTCTGGATTCACACAATGTTTAAAGCTCTTCTTCCAAATTATTGCTGAAGCATATACACCCCTAATTAATAGGCACACAGATTGTAAGTTGATGGCAACAATATTTACAACCTCCCATCTTGCCATTCCAGGCTCAATAAGCCTGTTTATTCCTTATAGGGAATTTATTGAGACTACAGATTCACCATACAAAAATCTAGATGGCCACAAGTTAGCAGCAAAATTTTAGAGATTCATCTGTGCCATTTAGCAGTCATGTATATTTTTGCAACTCAGTACTGGTTGCCCTACTACTGCTTTAATATTACAAACCTCCCCATGCTAGTGAGGGATGGAATGATTAAAAGTGAGAAATATTCAGAATATCCAGGAAGAATGATAAAATCCACTCTGCCCAAAATGTATAACATTACATTATTTAAGATGCATGTACTAGATTATAAAGTTACTGAGACAAAAATGCATTATATAAGTACATTTTATTGGTAAAGGGATAAGAAAGAGCAACTTAGTTTTCAGCCACCAAGCAGCGTAAAGGAAGATTGATATGACCATCAAAAATAGCACACTTGGGGTGAAATGACAGCTCCCTTGATCTCTGCTCATTAGGCTTTCATATTGTCACTAATTTCCTCAGTTTTCTACACTTAATTGAAACAATCATTCACTCCAGTAAGCAAAGTGTATGTTTCATTCCTGTTTCATAGCAAGAAGCTGCCATAACACTTGCTCCTGTAAATGATGCCACAATTAGGGCTCCACTGAAAAATTTTGCCCATGAGTCCAGGAGGGAAAGTAGATAACTTGGACAAATAGTAGCTGAACAAGGGATAGACAGATATGCCAAGAGAAAAACAAGTGATGGTATACAGCAGTCTCACTAACCTGAACTTTCTCCAGCTAGTTGCATAAGGATCACAGCACCCGGAAATCTCAGCTAATATTTCTTTCTCAGATTGGGAAAGGCTGGTTGATGGTTTTCTTTTCTTGCTGATTTATTGAATGAAATGAAGGCATTTTGGTATGGCTAGAGCCTGAGAGAGACTCGCTTTCCAGACACATCAACATTCTTTTCAGATAAGAAAAGATAAGGCATCCTCTCCAGTTTGCACAGACACCATGTGTAGATTGAAAAAAAATCTTCACCTTAGCAAGAGACAAATTGGGTTCTGAAAGTGAAAACTATACAGTTGCTGAGATTTATATAATTTTAGCCTATTACTTTGCAATAAATCTTCTTTGTATTTGGGGGAATCATGCATTTGGTTGAAGTAGTACTGTCAAGAGCTTGACAGAATGGAGATATCACAACCACAGGGAGACCAATGTTTTTCAACATGGCATCCATAAATGCTTTAGCAGGCTACAGCTTTTAGATTATTTTGGCCGATCTCAAACTGGGAAATCAGGAAAACTGGCAGACCAGTTCAAGAAAATGCATGGATGTAATTACCAGGAGTTGAGATCAATTCGAGTCTCTTTATTTTGGTCACCAGCTTTTCAAAAGTGCTGGAATTTGCAGCCAGAAGGAACTGTTGCTGGATTCTGGGCACTGTAATACAGAAAGTGGTAGAAAGGACTGATTTAAACAGTTTAAAGACTGTGAATAGTATTAAGGCCAGATTCAATATTTTCAAGACTCATAATCCCTAGGAGAGAACAATAAAACAACAAACTAGTTAATATAGTTACTTAGTTTTGCATGACCCAAATTCATTAAGTTGATTCTAGACTAATGGCACAACCTTCTATACCTGTTTTAGATGTGCTGTTTGCATCTCTTATATGTTGTGCAGGAAAAAAAACGTATCATGTATTCAACGAAATCAAGTGAGACTTAAATCATCATATATTTGTATTGCCTAAGTTTAAATAACTGGATTCCATTTACAGATTTCCATATTAAAAGTTACTACCGTATTAGATTTCCATATTGTAGGATTGCATTTTAAATTCTATGCAGTGTCTGAATGCTGAATTTTCAATATATACTATATTTTTTATGAATGGAAAGTAACTTCCTACACATGTAATATAAATCTATTTACTTCATTATGTACTTTCTGAACTTTGAAACTCTTTTTTTTTTAGAATGGGTAGTACCATAAAAGCTTTTTAATTGAGGTTTTATTTGATTTAATATTTTTATATGAAACAATTATAGTTAGTGTTAGATATTGAGACTGCCTGGTCTATTCTAAGGTCCGCTGTTTGAGCGGGAAAATGGGGACTGCTGATTGGCTGAGCCATCTGACAGCTCCCTATAAAAGGGGAAGCTGTCAGCCTGGCTCTCTGCTGGATCTTGTATATAGTTGCAATAAAGAACTGTTGTTTGAAGCCTGTCTCAAGCCTCTTCAGTCCCAGAACCCAACAACTGGTGACGAAGTTGGGATTCTGAAGAAGGCGGAACAAAAAGAGCTGAAAGCACATGCCGAAGATCCAGCCCGGCAGCAGAAAGAACGGCGGCCATTTTGCGTGGTAAAATTCAAACCGCATAGGCCGAGATGTCAGCGTTCCATCCGCCGACTCCCTTCGACCTTCTCGGCCTGGCTGACAATAGGAAACGGGCGCTTTTCCTCAGCCATTGCGGCCATGAGGTTTTCGACATGGCTGAGTCCCTGTCAGAGCCGACACCAGTGGAGACGGTTCCATGGCAAGTTCTGCAGAACATGCTGCAGACCCACTATGATCCGATGTCCTCCAAGGTGGTCAGACGGCATGAATTCCGCCAATGATTACAGAAGGAGGGGGAGTCCATCAATCAATACCTGGCGGCACTGAGGAAGGCTGTGATGCACTGCGAATTTAGGGACCTAGATGACATAGTATTAGACCAACTAATATGTGGGGTACAGGACATTCGCCTGCAATGAAGACTACTTGCGAAGTCAAATGTAATGCTACAAACAGCATTGGATGAGGCAAGGGCAACTGAGTCATCTAAGAAAGCTGCGGAGTCGCTCCACCGACGAAGCGTGCCGGCACCCCAGAAGGCAATGCCAGTGATCCACAAGAACCAGTGCCTAGACGACCCCGAGGATGACAGCGAGGAGGAGGTCTACTGGACTGAGGAGCAGAAGCACAAAGACCACAACCTTGCTATAGCTGTGGGGATCCGCACCCACGAGCCACCTGCAGGTTCAGAGATGCCATTTGCTGGTGCTGCGAACGACCGGGGCACCTCGCCAAAGTTGCTGAGCAAACCTACCCAGTAAGCGCACCAATCCTGATGCCACCCAGGGCGAGACGAGAGGCGAGACCCACCACAAGCCAAGCGCCACACTGGGCACAGCAGACCACCAGAGACCAACCAAACCCAGATCGGACAGGCGAGTATCCCTAGCCATAAGAAAATACATGTGACTCTGTCAATAGAGGGGTCTCCCTGTGAAATGGAGGTTGACACGAGCTCGTCAATCTCAATTATGTCCTGGGCGGCTGTCAAACAGGCCATTATGGCACTCAGACAGAATTAACTCAAAGTGCAAAGCCTCAAGCTCAGCGATTATCAGGGGAATCGCATCCCTGTCCTGGGCTGGAACAACTTCCACGTTCGTTTCGGCAGATTTGAAGGAGACCTCCCCCTGACAGTGGTACATGGCTGCCTCCCTAGTCTACTGGGCCTGGACTGGTTTAGTGCCCTAGGCATGGGAGTGACTGGAATAACGCTGTCACCAGTGGCTGTGCCGATAACCTGCTGCGAGAATTCCGTGACGTGTTCGACGAAGGGCTCAGCAAGTATGTGGGCACCCCTATTTCCTTTAGCCTTGACCCTAGCATAGCGCCAATCAGAATGAAACCCCGGAGGGTCCCCTTCGCTTTGAAACCCAAGATCGACCATGAATTGGACAAGCTAATTAACCAGGGAGTGTTAGAGCTAGTCAATCATGCGAAATGGGAGACTCCCATAGTGATGCCGGTCAAAAGCGACGGGTCAGTGCGCATCTGTGCTAATTATAAATGCACCCTTAATAAGGCCCTTCAACAGAGTGCATACCCAGTCCCAATTGTCCAGCATTTATTGCACATGCTAGGCCCGGGCGCCATCTTTGCTAAACTAGATCTCGCGCAGGCGTACCAGCAACTGCTGGTAGATGACGCTACAGCTGAGGCACAAACCATAGTCACGTATATGGGGGCGTTTAAATGTAACCGCTTACCATTTGGTGTCAGTGTAGCCCCTGGAATATTTCAGGGGATTATGGAACACCTTCTAACTAAGATTCCAGGCGTAGTGCCCTATTTCGATGACATGCTCATCACCGCCCGCGATGAAACCCAACTGAAGGCTAGACTTAGGGAGGTCCTATGCAGGTTCAGAACTGCCGGTCTCAGAGTCAAGGGGAGCAAATGCCAGATAGGGGTACCTGAAGTGAAGTTCCTAGGCTATCGCATAGATGGGACTGGCATTCACCCTACTAAGGACAAGGTCAGGGCAATCCAAGAAGCCCCCACACCCACCAACAAGTCTGAGCTCCAAGCCTTTTTGGGACTGCTGAATTTCTACAGCGTGTTTTTAAAAAATAAGGCTACTGTTGCCGAGCCTCTACATCGCCTCCTGTCCAAGAAAGCTCCCTGGGTTTGGGGAAAATCTGAGGCGGTTGCTTTCTGGGCCGTTAAGCACCTCCTGTCTGAGGACAGGTTCCTTCTCCAATTCAATGAGATGCTACCGGTGGTGTTGGTGTGTGATGCCTCCCCGTTTGGGGTCGGGGCTGTCCTGAGCCACCAGCTGCCCAACAGCCTGGAGGCCCCTGTCGCTTACTTTTCCAGGACGCTGTCCAGTGCTGAACACAACTACAGTCAGCTTGACAGGGAGGCGCTTGCTGCGGTGGCCGGGGTGTAACGTTTTCATGAATACCTTTACAGCAGGGACTTTGAGCTGGTCACTGACCACAAGCGCTTGTTAGGGCTTATCGCTGGGGACCGCCCCACACCGGCGTCTGTCTCCCCCCCCCGGCTCACCAGATGGACCATCTTCCTCGCAGCCTATTCCTATAAGCTGACCCACCGGCCAGACAAATCCATGTTGCCCACTGCCAGTCCTTGTGGACAACCCCACTCCAAGCATCCCCGTCCTCCTCATTGACTGCCTGGACTCTGGCCTGGTCACTTCGGCAGAGGTGGCTGCACAGTCAGCCAAGGACCCGACCTTCCGGAATATTTTGAGCTGGGTGTGGAGGGGATGGCCACAAGGGCCTGTCAAACCAGACTTTAAACCATATTTTATGAAACAGCACGAAATCTCGGCGCAAGGGGGTTGCCTATTGTGGGGAGATCGCATCATTGTTTCTCCGTCGCTACAAGAGGAGATACTAAGGGCATTGCATGAGGGTCACCCAGGGGTGGCCAGGATGAAGGCGCTGGCCCAGAGTTATATTTGGTGGCCAAACATGGACAAGCAAATAAAAGAATGGGTGGCTGGCTGTACACCATGCCAGGCATCTAGGGCCGCGTCCCCGAAAGCCCCGGTTCAGGAATGGGAAAGGCCTAGGGCACTCTGGTCGAGAGTCCATATTGATTTTGCGGGTCCATTCCACAGCCAAACATTCATGGTAGTGGTTGACGCATACTCCAAATGGCTGGAAATCATATTAATGGGGTCAACCACTGCCGAGGTAATCCGCATGCTCAGAAAGCTCTTTGCCACCCACGGGTTACCAGACGTGATAGTCTCAGACAACGGGCCTCAATTCATGGCCACACAATTTGAGGGATTCCTGGCCAAACAAGGCATTCGCCACGCACTGACCGCTCCTTTTAATCTGGTCTGTAATGGTCAGGCTGAACGCATGGTCAGATCAGCCAAGGAGGCACTGGGTTGCCTAGGCCCAGGAGACTGGCAAGCAAGAGTGGACAAATTCCTCTTGGTCCAACATATAACCCCCAGTGCAGCCACAGGAAGAAGTCCAGCCGATCTCTTAATGGGCCGGCAACTCCACTCAGTACTAGACAGACTACACCCCAATTACTCTATGAATACAAATGAAA
Source organism: Thermophis baileyi (assembly GCA_003457575.1). Taxonomy (NCBI): domain Eukaryota; kingdom Metazoa; phylum Chordata; class Lepidosauria; order Squamata; family Dipsadidae; genus Thermophis; species Thermophis baileyi. The sequence goes on from QLTV01000229.1 coordinate 1,088,453, forward strand.
AAGTTCAAATAAGAGTAATTATGTAACCCAGATGTAACACTTTTAAGAAAGATGGGGATTGGGAGGGGTGGGAAGGGGAAGGGGAGGAGGGGAGGGGAGAAGAGGGGGGAGGCAGCCACAGGAAGAAGTCCAGCCGATCTCTTAATGGGCCGGCAACTCCACTCAGTACTAGACAGACTACACCCCAATTACTCTATGAATACAAATGAAAAAGTTCAAATAAGAGTAATTATGTAACCCAGATGTAACACTTTTAAGAAAGATGGGGATTGGGAGGGGTGGGAAGGGGAAGGGGAGGAGGGGAGGGGAGAAGAGGGGGGAG
>QLTV01000229.1:1098862-1116391 GCA_003457575.1 Thermophis baileyi
GTCGGTGCACAAGGCGAACCTGTGCAAAGGTCCCCCCAGCCACAGCTGTCAGGTGTTGATCTAATCTTAGCTGTGAGTCTAGGAGGACACCCAAAATGCGAACCCGTTCTGAGGGGGACAATTCCCCCCCCCCCGAACCAAGGAAGGACGATCAACATGGTCCTTCAGAGGCAATATCCACATCCACTCAGTCTTGTCTGGGTTAAGTTTGAGTCTGTTAACTCCCATCCAGACCCTTACATCGTCCAGGCACCGGTCTATTACGTCCACTGCTTCACTGAATTGACGAGGTGGAGATATACAGCTGGGTGTCATCAGCGTATTGTTGGAACCTCACCCCATGCAGTGGTTTCATGTAGATGTTAAATAAGAGGAGAGAGAGGACCGAACCCTGAGGCACCCCACACTTGAGGGGCCTAGGGGTCGACCTTTGCCCCCCTGCCAACACCGACTGTGAACGATCAGAGAGGTAGGAGGAGAACCACCGCAAAATGGTGCCACCCCCCCCCCCAGCTCCCTTAGTCGACACAGAAGGATACCGTGGTCGACGGTATCGAAAGCAGCTGTGAGGTCAAGCAGCACCAAGATGGAGGAAAAACATCCATCTCGGGCTCGCCAGAGATCATCCATCAGCGCGACCAAAGCAGTTTCCGTGCTATAACCGGGCCTGAAGCCCGATTGAAAAGGGTCCAGAAACCTTAGTTCCACAGAGGAATTGACAAGGCACGGCCATAGATCTATATAGCTAATCCTCAAACCTTCTGCTGTTACATGTGGAAATATATTGGTTTCAGTGATATAATACAATAAGAAAGTAACAAAGTACTATATTAACATAAGCTATGTGGTATTGGTTTCCCTATGATCCATTCATGGAGTGATTGGAGTTTTTACTCTAAGTAGGTGAAGGGATGATAATATAGGTTAATCTATCTCTGCCATCTCTTTTCCTGGCACATTGTTTCTTCTAGCAACTTTATCAAGCATGGCAGACAATGAAAAATGAAAACCTTAGAACTTGGGGTTTCCTGACCTTCTCAAATGCTGTTATTTCCATCTTGACATGATCAATTGTGTAGCATCTGGCATTTGACCCTTGAATGAGAATTATGTCTGGTAAGAGGTGGGAGAATAAGATCTGGATGCTTTTGAACATATGCTCAAAAGAATGGTCAATCTTAGCACTCTCTTACTTTGTACTTTTAGTTGCAGACACGTGTGGTAGAATGTGGGTGAACACTGGAGAAAGTCTTCATCTAGCATTTTCAAGGTTATCCTTAATGGAGTCAAGAATTTTTTAGTGATGCACAATCAGTACAGTAATTTCTTTTGGCTAATGAAACTGAGGAAATAGAAACCTTCACCTCATGCATCAGTGAGAAAAAAGGAAGGAACAATTAGAGTGGCAGAGCAGAAGACAATTATCACCTGTCTTGCTGATGTGTTTTAGATTCTGACTCAAACTCCTCATTGTTCTGAAACTAAAGGGATGAAATTTTATCTGTTCTTCTTTGAATGTCTTTGTATTCATCCTATATGCTAATAGCAAATTTATTTTCACACTGTAGATCTTTACATAACCAGAACTGCATCATCCTTGCTATTCAGGGAGCTATAACTGGGCTTAAGAGCTGTTTCTCCTCCCAAAAATAATAGATAAATAGGTGTATAGAGAAAACACAAAATGTAGGTGTACTTTATTTTCTCTTTGCAAAAAATGGGAAGGGAAAATTATTCTCTTTTTTGTATTTTTGGTTGAAAGGGGAGATAAGTCACTTATATTTGACCAACTTGATAGAATATCAAACAAGTACAACTTTTTGTAATCTGAACCTAGAATTGACAAAGCTCTCTTTAAATATCAATTCTCTAATTCAAATTTAATCAGGACAGGTTAACACAAACATAGTACCTCGAGGTCAAGGAGACAGAGATTTGAGATTAACCTTTGAGAAAGGATAATTTTTGAAATCATGTCACACTACTGTTCAATAAAAGTAGGGGTGACAGATTTGACTCTTCAGAATTTTACCAGATTGAATAAAAATAATGTCAACACATACATAATTTTACATAATTGGGATATTTAAAAATATGGTACAGTAAAATAGGACCTGAAATGAGCTCCTTCATCTGCATCTCCACATAATCACCATTCACTTGCTTCCGCCAATGATGGACAAGCTTCTTCATGAAAGAACTCCACACTCTGTCTCTTCAACCAGGTTCTGAGAGCCCTTCCACCTTTGAGTTAAACAGTCTCCTTCAATTTCTGAATGCTTTCTGAATGCCTCTTGAAGTATGAGGTCTATCATTGTCATGTTGCAGCAAAAATTCCTTCTTATGCTTCAATACATGCTTATACAGAGCCGAGGTGGCGCAGTGGTTAGAGTGCAGTACTGCAGGCTACTTCAGCTGACTGCTAGCTGCAGTTCAGCAGTTCAAATCTCACCGGCTCAAGGTTGACTCAGCCTTCCATCCTTCCGAGGTGGGTAAAATGAGGACCCAGATTGTTGGGGGCAATATGCTGACTCTGTGAACCGCTTAGAGAGGGCTGTAAAGCACTATAAAGCGGTATATAAGTCTTAGTGCTATTGCTATTGCTATTATATGTTGTTTTGAATGTTGCAATTGTTATACTTTGAATAGCTAGTAATACAAGGTTCAAGAAAATCCATGTGAATAACACTATCTGTATTCCCAAAACCTGTAACCATGAGATTTCTTGCCAAAGCCTGTGTTCTGAAAAGGTTTATCACAGATGAAGCTTTGTGATAATATTCTAAAGTCCAATACTTTATTTCTGACTCATAATGATGCGCTCATGTATCATCAGCACATGAAATTATTTACTTTGATTTTCATAGCATGATAACAATTGTAGGAAAATTTCAAATTTAAAGCTTTTATCTCTGCTGTCATCTGCTTAGTCATGATCACACAAACCAGCTCCTTTTTCTTCACATCTTTACAGTTACATTTACTGGCCCAGCAACATACAATACTCATATCAACACAGTCCTTACTATAAACTAGCTGAAGTGCGAGAATGATAATGCCTGCTGATATTGCTTCACTATAAAGTACACGGTTTGAATGAAAAATAATGCCTCCAATGTTCTAAGTCAACAACAGGTGGCAGCAAGTACTACTGTTCATAAAAATGTCAGGGTTTGATATTGATTTTCAATTGGAGGGATTACTTTAACCATGAAAATTCAATGCTGCTTAAAATGCACTGAGTACTCACTGCAGCAACACAATATTTTCTCATGGAAACTTTCTGTAACTGATGTGACAGAACAGATGCTGAAGAACATGTCAGTACAGCCATCTGAGGCTGACTTATAACACCAGAGGCATTACTTTTCATTCAAACCTTGTACTTTGTAGCCAAACAACTATCAGCATGCATTTTCATTTTCTCACTTTGTATGAAGACAAATGTCCTTGATATATAAATCAAAGCTAAATTGGTAAAAACCAGCATACTTTTGTATCAGATTTAAACTGGTTTTTTTTTTAAAAAAAAAATAGAATCTCCAATTTTTTTTCCCTAATTTTGTTTTTCTGTGCACTGTGAAGGATTCTTGAAAAGCCTGGGATGCTTCATGGTGGAGCACTGCAAATGAGATTCTTCTGAATAATCTTGAAGCATACAGTACAATAAACTCCTGTTTATAGATTATTTCTAAAATGCATTAATTATAGCACTATAGAAGTAATGTTATAATAATGCATTATTGTTCTCTGTATGACTCCATGTACAGAAAACACATACATCATAATGTTGGCAATTACTAGGTAAATTGAATTGGTCTATTTTTGTCCTCTGTAGAGATTTTATAAGACTGACTATATACAAAATATGAGCAAGCTAAAATAATTCCATATATAGAAATGGTATTAGTAAATTTGATGAGTAAACTAAGTGTGAGAATGGATTTTTATGTTTCCCCTACAATTGGAGACCCATGCTTATATGGAAGAAGCAGTGGTGAAATTCAAAAAATTTCCCTACCAGTTCTGTGGGCGTGGCTTGGTGGGCATTCATGTGACTGGGTGGGCAAGGCCAATTTTTTAAAAACTTTTTTTAGCATTTTTTAATAGAATAGAATAGAATTTTTTATTGGCCAAGTATGATTGGACACACAAGGAATTTGTCTTGGTGCATATGCTCTCAGTGTACATAAAAGAAAAGATACGTTTGTCAAGAATCATAAGGTACAACACTTAATGATAGTCCGGGTACAAATAAGCAATCAAATCATATTAGGAAACAGTCAATGTAAATCGTAAGGATACAAGCAACAAAGTTACAGTCATACAGTCATTAGTGGGAGGAGATGGGTGATGGAAACGATGAGAAGATTAATAGTAGTGCAGACTTAGTAAATAGTTTGACAGTGTTGAGGGAATTATTTGTTTAGCAGAGTGATGGTGTTCGGGGAAAAACTGTTCTTGTGTCTAGTTGTTTTGGTGTGCAGTGCTCTATAGCGTAGTTTTGAGGGTAGGAGTTGAAACAGTTTATGTCCAGGATGTGAGGGGTCTGTAGATCAGCTATGACAATCAGCTGTGCCTGCGATAGTCGGAACCTTTTTTTTACCTTTTTAAAGCATTTTTACTACCTATTCGCCGGAACCGGTAGTAAAAAATGCTTTAAAAAAGTAAAAAAAGGTTCCAACGATCGTGCGGCACAGCTGATTGTCACAGCTGATCGTCGGAACCTTTTTTTTTTTACTTTTTTAAAGCATTTTTTTTACTACCGGTTCAGGTGAACCGGTAGCATTTTTTACTACCGGTTCGGGTGAACCAGCCCAAACCGGTAGCAGTTCACCCCTGGGAAGAACATTTAATGAACCAACTTGAGTATCTGAACAGCCCAGTGATTTCCTTGATGCAAAAACTGGGGAACTGCTACTGCAAGTACTTCCACCACTTTATCTGTATTGCTTCTTGGTTTAAATGTAAGAAGACAACATTGGCTAGTTGTGTTTATTAGTCTTTAAAATCCTTCCAAAATAAAGCAAGATTAAACAATGTAAAACAATACACAAGCAGAATAAAATGAGGGGAAAGCACAGTAAAATTATATATAGATATCTGGAGTTACAAGCATTGGTGGTTCCAGAAGGTTGACATAGAGGGATGCTGTATAAAAAGATTCAAAACATATCAAGGTACAAATCAATGGGATTGGTACACCATAGAAGGAAAATTGTTCCACTACACAGATATCCCTGTAAATAATGCTTGCTTCCATACTGTAAGCAACAATTGCCAGGTTGCTTTAGAGGGAAAAAGAACTCCTTCAAGCCATGAGATGTTTATGTCCTTGAAAATGTATTTGAAAATATTCTGGTTAACATGTTCTTCACGGTCATAGCGTAGTCTGGATTATAATTCTTAAGCGGTCCAGAATGCAATGGCATGAGCATTGCCACAGCGTGCTCATGAGACATGGTTATCAACTACATATCATAACTATCATGGCTGGTTATCAACTACAAAGCCCGTCATGGAATAAGGCCTGACTATCTGAGGTGCTGTCTTGCTTGCAACATTTCTGCCTGCCTCCCATCAAAATTAGGTATTCTCCATGTCCCATCTATTCAGAAAGTAATCAGAGGGAACTTGAAAAATGAGTCTTCTCTATCGCACTGCCTGCCCTTTGGAAAAAAAAAAAATTCCAAAGAAGCTCAATCTGCCAATCCTGCAAACTTTTAAACAATGTTGGAAAATCAAGTCCTCACCACCACCCAAATTCTTGCAAAGAATGGTGGAGGGCCCATTTGGTGTATATAATTTATCTTGGCTATGCTATGTTTTTTTTTATTTTTCTGTGGTTAGCTCTATTTTTATCTTTATTGTGCGTTGTTTTATATATACCTGTGTGTGTGTGTATAAATTTGTTTTGTGTGCGTATAAATTGTACTGTATATCACCAAGAGCCCATGTTTTGGATTATAGATAAAGACATAAATTATAGATAAATGCTCCTTTAGCTATGGAGAAAGAGAAACATCAGGGTATTGAATATAATAGGCTTTCCCCAGGTCTTTTAGCTACTTAATTTGTAGAAGCAGTTTTTTGCATACAAGAAAATATGCAATGAAACCTTCAACACCCTTGGACCGCACATTCATCATGCTACTGTTATGCTCAACACATTGCAATCAGACTTAACAAAGGAAAAGCTTTTTCTTTGAAAACTGGTGAGCACAGTATATGGAAAAATATTTTTCAATGTATATATACAGAAAGATTCGAAGTATGCAAGGTATACAAAGCATGCAAACGAATCATATTTGCCATTCTACGTGTTTTGTAGAATGTTTTCTGATCACATTCTCCAGATTTGATGTAGGCATGTCCATGAGCTGGAAAAATACCAAGTTTACAGTGTCAGCAAAGAAAAATCTTTCAAGCCCAATACTTATTAAAGCTATATACAGTGTGTGTGTGTGTGTGTGTGTGTGTGTGTGTGTGTGTGAGTGTGTGTGTGTGGTGCATTTATATATTCACAACTTCTGCTCCAACACTCTCCAGAGACCTAGTAGAAGCAACAGAACTACCTTGCTATGCGCTCAACCAGTGGCATTACTGTTCATCGTGGAGGATGATAATGATTGAATTAATGCATTTATGGACTGAGTACAGCTGGATGTACACATGTGCACTAATTTTTCATTGTGAAATGTTCAACCGGCCTACAAAACTGTAGTGTAAAGGACCTTTGTATTCATCAATTCCATAAATATACATCCATAAAGGATGTTCCCAGAGAACTGTAAGTAGGCAGAAAAGAAAACAGAAACAGAAAACAGAATAAGACCTCAGCATTTGGACAACTTATTGGAAAAGTGGCTGTTTTTAAGGTATTTTAGCCCTAATTTAAGTTTAGCACTTTAAAAGTAAAAAAAACTTAAATTAGTTAAGTTAATCCGAGATATAAATGATATACAAATGTAGATAATTACACACACAGATTCATATATGCATACATGAAGATTCTATCTTAAACCAGTGAGACTTAAATGTGCTTATTTGTATTATTTTCTTAAGTGGCAAATCTGTGATCAATATTTTGAAACAATAGTTTCTCAGCTGAGATGCATACTCTGCAGCAGAACATATTCTGAATATTTTTCCTCCTCTTTGTGTACCTTCCTTTTAAAATATGTTCTTCCCTTTTAAGGGAGGTTTCTTTCTCATCAGGAAAGGCAAACATGATGGATACGAGAAAAAGAACTCTTTTTCTTGATGACTGCATTATGTAGCATTTCAAAAGCTATCTATGAAAAAATAGAAGAGGAAAAAAAAAACCATAGCCAGAGACAAAGGAAATGATCTATAAAAAGATGTCCCTGAATGAAGGCTGGTGACTAATACTTATAAGTACGTTGCAAAATGCAGCAATGGGAAACAAACAATCTAATTATATAAAAGATTGTCATCTTGGTAAAATATGACTCCTGAGCATCAGAGGCTTTAAAATGTAGCCAAGTTGGCTTACTTTGTGAATTGACTTATAGCCTAAACATATTCCCTTTACCTCTTTATTTTGAAATGTGGTTGGTAGTTTCAGTATGAATTATCAATTCATCAATTGATAATTGATGAATCAAAATTATCAAAATTATTTATCAGTTACAAAATAGACAATTTATAGCAATAGCACTTAGACTTATATACCGCTTTATAGTGCTTTACAGCCCTCTCTAAGCGGTTTACAGAGTCAGCATATTACCCCCAACAATCTGGGTCCTCATTTTACCCACCTCGGAAGGATGGAAGGCTGAGTCAACCTTGAGCCTGGTGAAATTCGATCTGCCAAACTGCTGGCAGCCAGTGATCAGCAGAAGCCTGCAGTAGTACACACTAACCACTGCACCACCGCGGCTCTATAGATGGTGGGCTGCTAATATCTCATCACTTTTTTTAGTATTCTGCAATGTTTCCTAGGATTATGCTACAAATTTTGGTGACAAACCACAAATAACAACTACTATTGCATAAAAGTCTGGGCATTTTTCACTTAACATAGTTATTTACTTTTTAAAAACAAAATCCAAATTTCTCACAGTAGCTTTCCAATAGCTAACTTTCACTTTTATACTGACAATGTCAATAGAGTGTTTAGATTTATTTATTTATTTTATTTATTTTATAAAATTTATATGCCGCCCAACTCCCGAAGGACTCTGAGCGGCTTACATCATAGATTAAAGTATGCAATCTTTTCCTGTTTTAAGCAAGAAGTCCCCATTGAGAATCCTGAACATTTTTAGCTTTGGATCAAATTTGGAAACAAACTATTACAAAGGTTACAGTGATCTCCTCTCACAATCTCCTCTCCTCACGAATGCTGAAGTAGCTCGGAGGGCATTTTATGATAATTAATAGCCTTGGTTATTCTTGGTTAGAATCTTCTTTTACATTTAAATAACTAAATCCAGAATAAACCAACAAAAGCAAGCACTAAGAGATTGTTCTCACATATAATTATATTGTGCTTTCATAAATTCAGGGGTCTCCAACCTTGGCAACTTTAAGACTTGTGGACTTCAACTCCCAGAAGCATGCTGGCTGAGGAATTCTGGCAGTTGAAGTTCCACAAGTCTTAAAGTTGCCAAGGTTGGGGACCTCTGCATTAATTTATTATATTTAGATCTGGATACCTGGCTCTGTCAGAAGAGTGAGAGGGACTTCATTCAAGGATTTACAAGCTAAATTGGCCAACAAAATGGCCTATCCATTTAGGATCACAGAGAGGCAGTGTCATTCCTAAAGACACTCAATAAACTTTTTACTTCAATGTACTATGTTATGATTAAATAACACTAGAAAATGCATGAAGATACAGAATCAGAAAATCATTTCCATTATAGTTTGGACACATATGAAAAGGTGTTCTGTTCACATATTATTGTGTCATATGGTACAGCCATACATCTGTACTAATGTTTCAAATGTGGAGGTGGTTAGTAGTATCAAGTTTCTGGGTGTGCAGCTGACGAGCAGGTTAGCTTGGTCACTCAGCAGTGAGACACTGATGAGGTGGGCACAGCCGCACCTGCATTTTCTGTGTCGCATGAGAAGAGCATATCTTCCTTCCCCTGTCATTACCATTTTCTATAGAGGGATAATTGAAAGCATCCTGTCATATTGTATTACTGTGTGGTTTGGAAGCATTGCTTTTTATTAGGAAGGCTGTGTAGAAAGTGGTGAGGATAGCAGAAGAGATTATTGGATGTTCATGTCCTTCTGTTCAGGATATGGCATATAAACGCTACTTGCCCAGGGTTTGCAGTATTGTCAGGGATGCTACACAGAGGTGGGTTTCAGCAGGTTCTGACCAGTTCTGGAGAACCGGTAGCGGAAATTTTGAGTAGTTAAGAGAACCGGTAGGGGAAATTTTGAGTAGTTCAGAGAAACCGGTAAATACCACCTCTGACTGGTCTCGCCCCCATCTATTCTCTGCCTCCCGAGTCCCAACTGATCGGGATGAAATGGGGATTTTGCAGTAACCTTCCCCTGGAGTGGGGTGGGAATGGAGATTTTACAGTATCCTTCCCCTGCCAGGCCCACCAAGCCACGCCCACCAAACCACACCATGCCCACCAAGCCACGCCCACAGAACCAGTAGTAAAAAAATTTGAATCCCACCACTGATGCTACACATCGTCTCCATAACTGGATGTTGTTGTTTTTTGTTACCTTCTGGGAGACCCTGTCCAGAGTTATGCACCAAATCAGAAATATGGTATATTTTCTAAAGAGAGTAGTCATTAGATTATGATAAGCATATACTTGCAAGTAAAATATTAACATGATATTGAAATGGACTTAAGTTAACCCACCATGATATTTCTGAAATCAAAGTTTTCAAGTTGAGATACATGATTTATCATTCAGCTGAATAGATGAGAAAGGAATATTTGAAATATCTTTACCTTTACCCTTAGCTTTACCTAGAACATCAGGAAAATGCATAATGATTCATAAGTTTCTACAGTCAGATCCATTTCAAGAATGTACTGGGTTAATTTGCTCTGTATTGAAGATGAAGCTACATTTATCAATTGCAATGTATCTTCCATCAATTGTACTGGGACTTTATTAAAATATGCCTTATATCTAATGTGCATTATTTATATAATTATAATTATAATGAGGGATACTTTTAAAACATGCCTCTAAATATTGAAAATAGATGTTTTCTATTTCAATCAAAATGCTTGGAAATATTCTGTATCATAAATATTTCCCCTCCCCCATTTTTTCCTTTTTATAACTGCCTTCATACTTGCTGTGACTCCCACCAGATGGCTGACAGTGTTTTTAATTGTATATATTCAATTTAAGAGAAAGGGAGTCAAGATATTGTAAACATATTAAATCATCAAGGAAGGAAAAAAACATTCTGTTCATCAGCAGAACAACTGAATCCTGCTTGAAATGCAATCATCCCTCACTAGAGGATAAAAAGAAGCAACGTGATGAATTTTTTAAAACAAAATTAGAAATGAGGGATGATTGGCTCGATTCTGTTCTACTGTAGATACAGAGATGTCTTATGGGAATTGAAAGAGTCCCGAATAAGCCTTCATATTTCTTTATGGCAGTACAGCTGCACTTGTGCCAATCAATAATTCCTTGATCCTAAGAGTAACATTTTTAGTTGGCTGTCCTGTAGCCAAACTACAAGACTTTGCAAAACCTGCTGTTTCACCTGATCCTCCTAAATATGAGTTAAATTTTCCATAAATCTAAGGATTTGATAGTGGAACCTCTTCTAGCCTAAACTTAACTCTTGGGTGTCTCTCCAAATGCTGCAGTAAATTATATTTTTAAAAATATGTTTACAATATCTCAACTCCCTTTCTCTTAAATTTAATAAAAAGAAAGAAAAAAGAACGTAGGGAACAATCCTGTCAATTTAAGGTTACAAATTCAGTTTCGCTTTTATCTTGATCCCTCTCATTATAAATGGCAGTTTTTGATCATAAATTACCATGCAGTTTTGGTCTAGACCAGCACTTCTCAATCAGTGCCTCTCTCAACCCAAGCTGGCTGGGGAATTCTGGGAGTTGAAGTCCACACATCTTATAATTATCAAGGTTGAGAAACATTGGTTGCAATGTTCATGATATGCTCCAATAGTTTTATGCAGAATGGCCACGATTGGCTCTCATGAAATATTTCTTGCCACAACTTCTTGAGGGAAAGGTGACAGAACTTGGCTCACCATGACCTTGTTGGGAACCTCCTCCTGCATTTTCAATGCTTCACTGTAAATTCACTGCGTAGTGCACTAGAAGTCCTTTTCAAATTCTTGAAGTGCCAAATGAGGTCATCAAAGCAATGGGCAGTTTTGCTGTGATTTTTTACAAGGAGTTACAAAAGGGTCATGTGGCTCCCAAATCCACTTAAGGATGTACTTCACATGGACCATCTTTGACATGACCACCTCTTCATAGTTTTGTACAGCTCTGTCCCCCAAAGTTCTACTTAGAAAAAAGAGATTCACTTTCATAAAGCTGAACCACAAAATTGTCATTTTGAAATTATTTTAGATGTTGTACCTTATGTGTTAAAAATAACTTTCATTTTAAAATTGTACTGTTAATACAAATGGATTTCGTTTTGTTCATGTCCCAGAGAAAAACACATTCAATGTTCTTGCTTCCATTGGATACAGAATGCACAAAACAACCACAGTGCCAGAAAGATTTATGATTAAAATATAAATTTTTCAGAGTACCTGATAATCTCTCCACTGAACCTCTCCTCCCAAGAGAGCAAGGCACTGTGAGATAAGTGTTCTCTTACAGCAGCTGTTTGCTTTCCTAACAATGTTATATAGCTACTGACTAACCTTTCCAATTTCCCCCCAGTCCTCTGATACATTCAGAAAATGATAACATTTTTGAAAAGAAAGTGATAGCAGATAAAATAGCTCTTTGTGAACATACTTTCAGGACTTATTTATTTATTTTACAGGGGGAAAAATGTAAGCATTTAAAAGAAACATGGCCCTAATTTCATTTTGGCCCAAACCACATATGACAGTCACACTTTTTAGCAAGCAAAATTGAAGTGACAATTTTCTTCCAGTACTCCTGCAGCTGATGGCCCTGGTTATTTGACATAAGTCCTCTGAGTTCTCTAGCCCATTTGTCATCTTATGTCCAGGAACTCCAACACCTAGCATGCTCCTTGTTAACCAGGTGCTGACCAATCTGGTATGGGTTTCTATAAATTACGTCTCACCATATTGTTAACTGGAGAAATATTCTTCGTCTGGCTCTTCTGATGAGATCTGTTCAGTATGGTTGAAAATCTGGCATAACTCTCATCTTCTTCAGATCACAAAACCAAAAAACCAAATCAAGGCTGTGTCTCACTGGCTTATTATTATGATTTGTTGCAGTTTGTCAGATGTTTAGACTGGATTTGGCATATTTATTCTATTCTTATTCTTATTGTTGTTTGTTGTTGTTATTTAATCTTCAATTCGATTCACAGTCTCAGACTGGTAAAAACTTAACAGTTCAAGTCCTAACCAAGGACCTAAGAGCTGTTAAGGTAACATCTGAGAATATAGGCAGTTCTGAGTAAGGTGGTTTTTTGCAAAATCAGAACATTCAGGTCTGATTAGTTCAACATTTCCATGTATCTAGGCAACACTTTGGATATTGCTCCAAGAGCTCCTATTACTATTGGTACAACCATTGATTTCTTCATCCACAATCGCTCAACTTCAATTTTCAGATTGAGGTATTTCATTATTTTTTTCTAGTTGTTTTTCTTCAATTCGTGTATCACCTGGTATTGCAATATCAATGAAACAGACTTTTTTCTTTTCCACAATAGTGATGTCAGAAATGTTGTCAGCCAGATGTCTGTCTGTTTGGATTCAAATGTCCTACAAGATCTTGAGCTGTTCATTTTCAAGAACTTTGTCAATTTGGTATTCCCAGTAACTTTTGCTGCAGTCGAACCCAAACTTCTGACAAAGCTTCCAATGTATGATTTTGGCAACTTGATCATGACATTGTAGATAATCAGTTTGTGAGATTTTGCTGCAGCCACTGATAAGGTGATCCACTGTTTCATATTTCTTGTTATATAAATGACATTTGCTGTTGTTACTGATGTGTTGAATTTTTGCTTTCATGGAATTGGTCTGCAAGGCTTGTTCTTGGGCAACCAAAATGAAGCCTTCAGTTTCTTTTCTCAGCACTCCTAATCTCAACCAGCTCCATGTTAGCTTTGTATGTACCTTTCCTTCAATGTCCTTCAGATACTGATTATGCATAGGCTTTTTTCCCCAGTTAAAAACCTGATGCTCAATTGTTTCCTTTTGATATTCTGTTTTTCAATCTTGTTGTTTTTCAAGAGGTTTCCTTGTTCACCTCCTTCAGCAAAGGCTCTTTTGCTTTTTTATGTAGTCATTTAAGCCGTGTTTTTCCTCTTCCACAGTTGTTTCACCACTACCACCCTGAGATCTAGGCAATCAATACCATTTTTTGGGTGCAGAGCATGGTGCATTGTCATTAGTTTTCTTGTCTTTCAATCCAAGTTATCAAGTTCTAGCTGAGTCCAATCAATTATTACAGTTGACTATCGTATTACAGGCACTGCCCAGCTGTTAATTACCTTTATGATATTTCCTGCACTTAGCTTTGATCTCAAGATTTTCTGGACTCACTTTATGTATTTTGTTGAAGTAGTTTCCTTGACTTGGTTGTGCAACAGGTCAGAGCTTCCAAAACTCCTAAGTACTTGTACTCTTCTTCTGGTGTTACTGCTTTTATCAACTCTTCATAATCAAGTTCAAATCCATCATCTTCAACTATTTTTCCTGCCTTAACAGCAATTGTTGCACATTTGTCAATGCCAAATTGCATTTCAATGTCTCTGCTAAACTCTGCAGTGCTTTTCAGCAGTGAGCTCAATTCAACTTTTGTTTTTGCAAGCAGTTTTAAATCATCCATGTAGAGCAGGGCTGTTAAACTCATGGCCCACGGGCCAGATGCATCACGTGCTGGCCATGCCCACACCCGGTTTAGCGAAGGGGGAAAAAAGTCCCGATACATCACGTGATGCCACCGTGACGACGCGAGTTTCACATCCCTGATGTAGAGCAAATGGGATTTTTTCAATCCTTTTTTAGCCAATTCATAGCCACAGTTTGTTTTGTTCAAAATACTTGTTAGTGGCACCATCGAAAGTACAAATAACCGAGGTGACAATGAGTCCCATTGGAAGTTTCCTTATTTGATTTCAACTTCACCAAGTTCTTCTCCACAAGCTATCAACTTAGTTTGTCATAGCTTTATGGAAGTCTTCAGGAATTTCTGGATGTTGCTGCTAATTTCAAAAATGTCTAAGCATTTCTCAATTCAGCTGTGTGAACAGAATCAAATGCTTTCTTACAATCAATCGAGACCAAGAACCAATTTGTTTGTCTTTTCTTTGGATTCTTCAAAACCAGTTTATCAATCATCAGTTGATCCTTGGTTCCTCTTGAATTTTTGCAACACCCTTTCTGTTCTACAGGTAGCAAATCCTTGTTTTCTAGATATACATAAATTTGGTTTGCAATAATGCCTGTAAGTAATTTGTATATTGTTGTCAGACAAGTGATTGGACAAACAATTTTCAGGTTTATTTCCCTTTTCTGCATCCTTCTGAATCAAAAAGGTTCTTCCAGTTGTCAGCCATTTTTCACTTTCTGGTGTTTCCAGAACCTGATTCATGTGGTTTGCTAATCTTGCATACAAACTTGTTAGTGATTTCAACCAGAATCCATGCAGCTCATTTAAACCAGGGGCACTCCTGTTCTGGACCTTCTTTGCTTGTTTTTCCCCCTTTCTTTTGTTTTGTGAACATTCTAATTACTTTTACAATGCTTTCAACCTGCTTGGTCCATTTTACATTCTCATTGTGCTTCTTGTTGTTTTCCCACAAGTTCTTCCAAAATTTCATGGTATTTTCTTTGTTAGGTTTTTCACTTGTGGTAGCACCATGTCCACTTTCAAGGGTCTTATAGAAATGATGCTGGTTTGCTCAAAATTGTGAATTTTGCTGAAACTGCATTATTCAGTTATCACATTGCTTTATTTTCTCTGCAATAGCTACAACTCTGTTTTAGCTCTTCAACCACAACTGCAATTTCCTTGTTTTCCAGTCATAACTTGTCAGGCTAATTCTGATTTTTTAATTATTCAGGTTTCCTTGTCTCAAATTCTTCAAATTACTTAAATCCAAACGAATTCTCTTTATTTTTAACTCCATCTCAATTTTCCACTTTGGTTTTCCCTTCTCAATTGCTTTATTCTTTCCAATTTTCAAGCCTAATTCTTCAGTAGTAACATAAGCTGCTGCATACATTAGCTGGCTTGTTTGAGTTAATGTTTCTGTTGGAATAATCTGGGCAACTTCATTCACATTGTTCAATAATTTAGCCAAACTTTTCTTACTAACTTGATTCAGTTTTGGCAATCAAATTATTTCCATGTTTTCCATCTGAGTCTTAATTTTCTCAGCTAGTTCAGCTCTAGTCGTTGGCTCTTCAAGATCTAATTCACCTCTTGCTTCTTGTTCTTCATCTGCTTCAGGGGTGGGTTCTATTTTTTTTTACCACCGGTTCTGTGGGCGTGGCTTATTTTGTGGGTGTGGCTTGATGGTCAGTCACCCAAAAGCCCCGCGGAAGCCGAGCGCGCCAGGCCCAAAAGGCGAGTGAGCCTCGCCATGTCATGGTGCCTCCGCTGGCTCAGGGCAACAGGTTCAGCTGCAGCCCAGACTAGCCGAGGAACTGCGGGGAGCCTCCCACGTGTTGCACCCTCCTCCCACCCCCTCCCGGCTGGCTGGTCTTGCCGGAGAATGGCCATCTTAGCACGAGATCGCCGGCTCAAGGTTCCAGTCCTCATGGGTGACTCAGATTCCCAGGAAGCCTAATCCAACTCTTGGCATCCCCCCCCCCCCGAAGCGTGCAACTCAGCCCTCACCTTGCTGAGCTGCATGGATATGCGACCTGCCGCATACAACTCAGCCCTCGCCTTGCTGAACTGCACGAATATGCGACCTGCCCGGTTGCGCGGCCCTTCGCTCTGAGTCAGAGCGCACTGAGCCATGCAGGGCAGGCAGCAAGCGTGCTGCCCGAGAAGCGGAGAGGCCTCCGGAAAAGCGCATCTGCGCTCAGGCTTTGGCTGTGATCCCTCGGCGTGGAAGGGGCAGGAAGGGGCAGCCGGGAAACCGGAGCTCTCTCCCTCGCACCCGGGGGCAGCAGGGACAAGCCGCAGGCTCAGCTGCAGGGGAACTGCTCCAGACGAGTCATTCCCTCCCTCGTCCTGCCCAAACATACAGCTGCCGTGCCCGCCTCTCGCCTGCCCCGCTCCCTTGCACCCGGGGGCAGCAGGGACAAGCCGCAGGCTCAGCAAAAAAAATCCAAGATGGCGGCGCCCACAGAGACACCGACAGAACCAGCTCTGTGACATCATCGCCGAGTTACTAATGGTTCCAAAGAACCGATTAGAACCGGTAGGAACCCACCTCTGATCTGCTTCTCTGATTTCCTTCCTTTTCTCCACTAATTTTTTGTCTACTTCTAAATTATCTTTATTATCAGTTACACTTGAGCCTTGATCTTGCGCTGTTCTGTGTCATGGCTTCAGCTAGAGTCGTTTCAAGAGTTGACAGTCTGCTTGCAATCTCTTGTAATTCTACATCAGTGAAGAGCTTGTGCTTCAAAATAACATGCCTCTGGTCCATAAGTCTTTGTTCATTTATTTCCATAACCAGGTGATTCTACTTCCAAATCTTGAACATGCACCTTTTGAAATACATGTTTTGTTGGCTCAGATCGATAATAATCTTCCATAATTCTCCCTTTGTCCTGATTTTTTTTGCTTTTTTTTGTTCCTCTTCCAGTCACCTGTCAACTCCATACCCTGGTTGCCTAGCAGAAGGAGCTGAGCCTTGAGGCATATTTTTCGCTGTACACCCTGGAGCCATAATATTCAACACAAGTCTTGTTTAGCTGCAGTGGCGCAGTGGTTAGAGTGCAGTACTGCAGGCTACTTCTGCTGCCTGCCGGCTGCCTGCAATTTGGCAGTTTAAATCTCACCAGGCTCAAGGTTGACTCAGCCTTCCATCCTTCCGAGGTGGGTAAAATGAGGATCCAAATTGTTGGGGGCAATATGCTGACTCTTTAAACTGCTTAGAGAGGGCTGTAAAGCACTGTGAAGCGGTATATAAGTCTAAGTGCTATTGCTATTGCTATCCGGGTGATACTCGATCCAGCATATAATTCATTTGACATGTTTTCACCATAGTTAAATGGGTTTGGAGCAAGTTTAGTTTGGCTCTTCAACAGAGCACACACCACCACAACAAGGTAAATCTCTTTGAGGGTATCATCATCATCATCATCATCATCATCATCATCATCATCATCATCATCATCATCGTTTATTTATTAAACATGAAACGCAGGCAACTGAACATTTACAAATGTAA
>QLTV01000229.1:1116528-1138689 GCA_003457575.1 Thermophis baileyi
CCCTTTCCCTTTCCTAATAAAAAAAAAAAAACCGGGGGGGGGGGAGACATTTCAGTTTTTCCCCTTTTATTCTTGAGGACTCCGTAACCCCTAGTTAAATTTATTATTATTATTATTATTATTATTATTATTAATATTATTATTATTATTATCATCATCATCATCATCATCATCATCATCATAATCATCATCATCATCATCATCATCATCATCATCATCATCATCATCATCATCATCATCATCATCATCACAGTCAGCCAGATGTTCAGACTGGATTTGGCATTTTTGTCTACATTTCAAGTCCTTAACAAGGACCTGAGATAGACAGATCTGGATGTTTGATGGTGATACAAATTTTGTTGCAGGATGGAAGCTGTCCCCAGTAAAGCTGCCTTTTGCAATTGACTGATGGCAAATTTGTCAATGCCAATGGTGTTCAAGTGGTGCTCCAGTTGTTTTGGGATTGCACCCAAGACACCTATTACTATTGGTACTACCCTTGCTTGCCTTTGCCACAGTCATTCTATTTCTTTTTGTAGGTCTTTGTAGCTTTGAGCCGAGGTGGCGCAGTGGTTAGAGTGCAGCACTGCAGGCTACTTCAGCTGACTGCTAGCTGCAGTTCAGCGGTTCAAATCTCACGGGCTCAAGGTTGACTCAGCTTTCCATCCTTCCGAGGTGGGTAAAATGAGGACCCAGATTGTTGGGGGCAATATGCTAACTCTGTAAACCGCTTAGAGAGGTCTGTAAAGCACTATGAAGCGGTATATAAGTCTAACTGCTATTGCTATTGCTATTTTGTTATCTTCTTCAGTTCTTTCTCTTCTATTCTGTTGTCCACTGCCATGTCCACTATCCAGACTTTTTTGTCTTCCTTTTTGATAATTGTTAAGTCCGGGGTATTATATGGCAGGTACCTGTCTGTTTGAATTCTAAAGTCCCAAAGCAATTTAACTTCTTCATTTTCTATTACTTTCTCTATTTTATGGTCCCACCAGTTCTTGCTAACAGGCAAATGATATTTCTTGCAGATCTTCCAATGCACCATTGTTGCTACTTTGTCATGCTGCTGCTTGTAGTCAATCTGTGTGATCTTCTATCAGCAGCTTACCAGGTGGTCCACTGTTTCTTCAGCTTCTTTGCATAGGTGCACTTACTGTCTGTTCCTGTCTTCTCAATTCTGGCTTTATATGTCCTTAAGGTTTGGTCTTGTGCAGCCAGAATTAGTCCCTCAGTCTGTCATGCCCCCGTCAGAGTCTGAATCTGGTACAGAAGACGAACAGCTGACAGAGAGCGGGAGAGTTGCTCCGTTGGCTGTGGAGGAAACTGGGGAAGGGCAAAGTCAGGCTGGGCAGAGCAGGGTAGAGGTAGAACAAGGGAGAGGGGGTTCAGATGAAGACCAAGGACCACCCCCTCCTCATCCTAGGGCACACAGGGAAGAACGCAGAAGAAAGCAACGCGGGTTGCGTGGCTTACGAGGAAGGAAAGGGCCCCAATTCCCTTCACAAGGCACACCTGGGGATGGAGTTTAAAGGAGACACAGTTGGGAGGGGTGTTTGTCAGGAACAAACGCTGAATTCATATAGTGTTGAGAGTTGTGGCCTGCATTCCTGACATTCCTCCTGACTGTTTGAAGTATTGTCGTGCTTCTGTGTGCTTATCTTGTCTTGCTGGAATTATTGCCGTGAATTCTTTGCTTCTGGGATTCATTATCTTGCCTTGCTGGAGTGATTGATTGCAGTCATTTTGCTTACAGCGTTTGGACTGGAGTATCTGCAGCCAGAAGCTGCTGCAGGTTTGTGGGAGAGCTTTTCTCGAGGCCGGAGAGTAAACGGGACGTTGGGGGCAAAGTTGGTGCCAATAAAGGGACTCATACCGGTTCTCTGGCTGTGTTGCCTTCGTGCCATGCCCCAGGTCATCACACAGTCTCTTTCTTCAACTTTCCTGCTCTTAGCCATTACCAGGTTTGCTATTATCTGCTTTCCCTGCTATTTTTTTTTAATGTACTGTCCATGTAGTGCTTTGTCTTCCCATGCTTCCATTCTGTACTTCATTTGGTCTTTCTTGTAGGCCAGTTTGGTCTCTCCAGTAGTCAGTAAGCCTTCCTATATACCAGGGGTGTCAAACTCATGTCATCACGGCAGCATCACATGATGTATCAGGACTTTCCTCCCTTCACTAAACCAGGCATGGGTGTGACCAGCACATGACACATCTGGCCTGTGGGCCGGGAGTTTGATAGCCCTACTATATACTAACTTCAGTGTATCTTCATCTTTGTCCTTCAGATATTCTTCCAAAGCCATTTTTTCTTCTTCAACCATCTTGCAATGTACTTGTAATGTACTTGCAACATTCCAAGCCCACCTATGTGCCTTGGTAGGTAGAGTCTGTCAATGTCACTGTGTGGATGAAGGGCATGATTCATTGTCATTATTTTTATGGTCTTCCTATCCTTTGCTTTTAGGTCTGCTTCAGTCAGTTCACTATTGCAGCTGTGTATCTAATGACTGGAATTGCCCAGGTGTTGATTGCCTTGATGGCATTTCCTTCATTGACTTTGGATTTTAAGATCTTCTTCACTCTCTTGATGTATTCACCTCTAATCTTTTTCTTGACTTCAGTGTGCTTGATGTTGTCAGCTTGAAGGATAACCAGGTATTTGTAGTAATTATCTTCATCTAGACTCTTAATGTTATGTTAGTGGGGCATCTTGATTCCTTCAGTTTTCATTATTTTTCTTCTTTAATAGTGAGTGTAGCATATTTGTCCAATCCAAACTCCATTGCAATATCTTGAATATATACACATATATACAGACAGTGTTGAGCAGTGATTCTATTTCAGATGGAGATTTTCCATACAGCTTCAGTTCATCCATGTAAAGGAGGTGGGATAGTCAGGCAGATGCTTTTGATGTTTGATAGCCATGACCTGAGTTATTATTGTTGACAGAGGAAACAGTGCAATGACAAATAGTAGTGGTGATAGTGAATCTCCTTGAAATATTCATCTCTTGATATTAACCTCTCCCAGTCTCTCACCATTGACCTGCAACTATGCCTTCCATTGTGCCTTCCATTGTACCATCGATCTTTCCACAAAGTTTCTGCTCTTTCTACTGACTCCTGTTATTTCTAGGCACTTGATTAACCAGTCATGTGGCAGAGAATCAAATGCCTTTTTGTAGTCAATCCATGCTAAATTTAGGTTGGTCTTCCTTCTCGTGCAGCTTTCCAAAATCATTTTATCAATTAAAGGTCAAGGGGTTGATCTTTTGTACCTCTGCTATTGGTGTGGTTTCCTTTCTGCTCAAATGGAAAGAGATTGTTTTCAACTAGATGCTGTTGGACTGCATCAGCTACCACACCGGTTAGCAATTTGAAAGTTGTTGGTAAGCAAGGATTTTGGCCTGTAGTTGCCTGGTGCTGCCCATTTTGCTGGATCTTTCATTATCTGGTAGGTTTTCCCAGATGTTAGCTTCTTTTCAATTTCACCTCCTTGTAATATGTTGTTAAACTGCTTGGCAATGAGTGATATAGACTAATTAGATGTTTCAACCAAAAACCATGCAGTTCATCCTCACATGGTACTGACCAATTCTTGATCTTCCTTGTTCTTTTCTCTACCATTCTGCTGTTATTACTAGTTCTTTCTTTGCAACTTCTTTCTTATTCGTATCCACCTCTTTTAACCAAGCTGCATCCTTGTTGTATTTCTTTGGGTTATGCCATATCTGTGCCCAGAATGGCACTGTTTCTTCCTTGTCAATTCACTGTAGTTTCTTTATTGATGGATTGGTAGAAATGTTTCTGATTGGATTGAAATTGGAGGTTCTGCCTATAATTTGCAATTTGAGCTTTGTATCTGCTGGTCTTCTTGGCTATAGTTGTTATTTGCTGCTTTATTATTTCCAGTGCTTCCTTGATCTTCCTTGTTTCTAAGTGGTATTTCTTGATTAGGTATTCTTTTGTCTTCTTGTTCTTCAGCTTCTTGTCTTTCATCTGTTCTAGCCCGCTTGCATCTGATCTCAAATTGCTGATCTTATTTTCCTGTCTAATCTTCCATTTTTGTGGTGCACTGTTTGGGTCCCCCCCCCTCTGTTGATTTTGCATCCCAGGTATTTAGTTGTATATTGTTGTATACTCAGCTGTGCTGTACATTAGTTGGTTTGTTTCGTGCAGTGAGTTAGTGCTTGTACTTGATATTGCAGTATTTGCATCTTTTAACATTTGTGCTAGCTGTTTCTTTGGAACAAGCTTCAATGCGGCAGCCTTATTCGGATGTTTTTGTGCTGTTCTAGATGCTCAGTTATTCCTTGTTTCAATTCTTTTACTTCTTTAGTTAGAGGGCTTTGTTCTTCCTGAGGCAGAGGAGTGGGTGCCTGGTTTCCAAATGAAAACAATTGTATATCTCTGCTGGATTTCTCTACTTCCAACTCCCCCTGGTTTGCCTCTACATTCTGAGTTACTTCTGGCAAGTCTTTTATTTCTTTGCCCTGGGTGAACCTTTTCAGTTCTTCCAATTCTGCTTCTGTGAATACTTTATTTTGTATTATAAATTGATGTTGATCTGCTAGCCTCTGTTCTGTTAATTCTGATTTTGGATGTTCTTTCCAGAACTGGTGCATTCGTTTCAAATATCATCTTCTTGTTGGACTTGATGTGTAATAACAAATCATTATTTCTTTGTATTCAATCACTGTATATTTATGACAGGTAAACACATTTTCTTCCAATAGTTCTGCAGCTGCTGACTCTTGTTGCTCAGCCAACAGTCCTGAGTCGTATAGCACATTTTTCACCAGATATCCAGGAACTCCAACATCTTGTTAACCCAGGAAACACTCAAGCTGGTATGGCTTTCTGTAATTTACGTCTCACCATATTTTTAATGGGAGAGACACTCTTTGTCTGACTCCTCAGATGAGACCTGTCCAGTATGGTTGAACATCTGGCATAGCTCTCATCTTGCTCACAGCACACAAGCCCCACAATCACATCAAGGTAGTGGCTCACTGGGAGATTATCATCGACCTCCTCCTCCTCCTCCTCCTCCTCCTCCTCCTCCTCCTCATCTCAATTAATAATATATCAAACTTAGCCAGTGCAGGTTGATAGATATTTCTGACTTTCCAGTCTGGGACTGAAAGGTTGCATTGCCCAAAATAATCCAGGTGGAGGTTTCCATGCCTAAAGGACTAGAGTTTGGATCTGTCTCTTCCTACTCCAATACCTTAACCACTATACTGCACCAATTCTCAAAATATTAATAAACGTTGGTAAGTTATGCACCGATTTTCCTTTAACACTTTTCAGGTTTTTCACAAACTTAATAGTGGAGAAAATATGAAGTTTCTAATTTTTTTACAGGCCAAAAGTGAAAAATAAGTGTTTGCAACAGAATAGTAATCATGCTTTGTGTAATATAATCTTGCATCACTTGATTCTTGAACATAATTACAAGTTTATTTTATTGTTTTTTATCAAGATGAAGAAGTCAAGGACAGACTGATTTCAGAGAAAACGCTTTCTGCTTTCTATTATAAACACATACTGTACCTTAATAATTTCACATGTTCAGCTGTCTTAAGAGAAGTATTCATTTTTCATTCTCATTTTCAGTTTGCTTGTGATATGAGTCACTTTCTGGCAAAATAGGAGGAAATGTCTGTATTTTTAACACATTTCAATTGAGCCTTTAAGGGTTTACTTGGATTTATTTTTATTTAGCATCCATTCTATCTTCAAAGTAATTTTAACACTTTTATTGCTTTCTTTTCATCTTATAGTAAGATACAGCAATTTTTAAAATACTATTATTGATGTCAAATTGCTTTGAGGCATGCTGAGTGTAGGAAAAAGCAAGAATTTATCTCTAGCTACAGCATCCTTGTTGTGGTCATTGTGACTTTTTCAAAAAATAGATATGTTTTTGTAATCAACACAAACAAATTCAAGGTCGGAAATACTTACCTGCATCTAGATATATTTGGTTCTCTCTGTGTTTGTCTGTACGGATGGGAAATAAAAGAAACCCACCTATATGTGTGTGCACACATATTTTATTTATTTTATTTTATTTTATTTATTTATTTATCAACAAGTGCAAGGAAACAGGACACATGAAAAAATGGCACAAATAAATGGATTTAAAGAAGCAAAACATAGCCATAAACACATAAAATGAGTACATACAAATGGGTACAGTAGGACAGGGACGGTAGGCACGCTGGTGCGCTTATGCACGCCCCCTTAGGGACCTCTTAAGAAACATGTAAGGTCCACGGTAGATAGTTTAAGGTAAAAGGTATGGGGGTTAGAGAAACTAACAACAGGATCAGGTAAAGTGTTCCAGACATTTACTACTCTATTGCAGAAGTCGTATTTTCTGCAATCAAGATTAGAGCGGATTACATTTAGTTTGAATCTATTGATAGCCCTAGTGTTATCGCAGTTGGGACATCTTAAGAAATGTGTAAGGTCCACGGTAGACAGTTTAAGGTACAAGGTATGGGGGTTAGAGAAACTAACAACAGGATCAGGTAGAGTGTTCCAGACATTTACTACTCTAATGCTAAAGTCGTATTTTCTTCAATCAAGATTAGAGCGGATTACATTTAGTTTGAATCTATTGATAGCCCTAGTGTTATTGCAGTTAAAATTAATACACATATGTGTGTGTATAATAATAATCTACTAACATTTACGGTGTTACAGTCCATAATAGGTTTAATTATGTTCAGATGGGTAACAAGATGATACAAAAAAGCAGAACAGTGGGTTAGTTTCTTGGAAATATGAATCAGAATTTTTGCTCTGTCTTTGTGTTGTGTTGCTGTTTGCGCAACTTGAAAACCAGACATTGGTATGGAGGAAAAGCAGGAGTTAATTTTTTTTAGACTGCATACATGTAAAACTGGGAGAAATTATCTGAATCTAATAGAAGTGCAAGCCCAAATAAAGCATCTTTGCAATGTATTAAAGGACAACAATCTGTTTGAGGGCTCTCTAGGAGCTTGGAAAAAAAAGATGTCTCTGCGTTAAAAATAGCCTAAGCTTATTGAGAGGATTCCTTAAACCAACCAATAACACATTTTTTTTTCTCACTTGCTGCAAAAGTATGGAAAATGTTAGGCTCTTTTCATGAAATACAGAATAAAAGTGTGCTTATGCTTGCCAGTTTCAAAACAATGCTTTCATTTATTTTCAAGGTGCAGAGATATAAGATTTTAAAGGCATTTCTCATAGGAATCATCCTTACCAAACTGAAATAAGATTTATTCTGAACAGAAAGATAAAGAATCTAAGTAAAACAAATAAAATCTAAAAAATGTCTTACAAATTAAGGAGTGAACTATATATGGTAGGGTTGCCACATTGAAGTTTTTCCCCATAGGTTTCCTCGTTACACCTAACATAGAATGGCTAAACCCTCTTTTAAAAGTTTCATTTCTGCAGTGCTAGTTTGGGCATCTGCATGGCATTAATTTAATTTAATTAATTGTATTTCTATGCCACCCAACTCCCGAAGGACTCTGGGTGTCTTACAGCAGGGTATAGAAAATACATTTAAAAACATCATAAAATATAAAAAAACCCAGTTAACAGTCACATACATACATATCATTCAAGGCCAGACCTCGCAAATTGCGAGATCAATGGCCCCAAGCTTGCCGGAAAAGCCAATAGGGTGGGGGCAGTCCAGATCTCAGGGGGTAGCTGGTTCCAGAGAGCCGGGGCAGCCACAGAGAAGGCCCTTCCCCGCGGGCCCGCCAGCCGACACTGCTTAGCTGATGGGACCTGGAGGAGACCAACTCTGTGGGATCTTACCAGTCACTGGGAACTATGAGGCATGCAAGTGTGTATATGCCACAATTTTCAAGAAGGCAGGTATTCTTTTAGGATTTTATATTGACATATGCAGAAGAGGAGTGGTGTTTTGATCAGAACATTGTGGTCGCAAAAGTTGACATGTACAGTCACACATTCATGCTGGTATGGGATAAAATTGCTAATGTTTGTAAAAAGGTAACAGAGAAAGAAGAGAGAAGCTCCAGTGTCCAACATTTTTGTGTTCTTTTTCAAGTAAATTTTGCATAGCTGCATGCCCATAGATGTAAACAGCTCCTCTTGATGTGATGCGTAGTTAACGTTACATTACAAATACCCAGCTGCTGTGGCCATACCCAGCTGCTGTGGTCTAGAGGTGGAGCTCTTGCCTCACAATCAGGAGGTTGTGAGTTCGATCCTAGGTAGAGGCAGATGTAGGGTCTCCTGCTTGGGCAGGGGCTTGGACTAGATGACCTGCAAGGTCCCTTCCAACTCTGTTAATCTGTTAAATCTGTCATTTAAAAAGTTCCTCTGAACTTTCCTCTGAACCTTAGACCACTTGTTGGGGGGGGGTGCACTAAGGGAGGCTCAGCCAATCTCATTGTACACATGTTGTGCATTGACAATAAAGGTTGAATTGAATTGAATTGAATTGAATTGAATTGATTGGTGATTCTGTATTGTTACTTGGATGGACACCGCTCTAAACTTTAACTCCCGCCCCCAAGCAGAACAGACCTAAAGCAGGGATGGGATCAACTCAGAAATATCCCCCATTTTCCATTTGCTCTCAATTTTGATAGGTTATTTGTTTCTGTTACATAATATAAGCCATTGCTCTTCCTTTGTAGTCATTGAAACAATTTTCCAAATTCCAAAATCAAAGAAACTTTCTAAGGATGTTCCCAGAGACTGAGGTTATAGCAATAGTCAGTCTGTTTAATTTGTGTTTAATTAATTTATAACAATAGTCAGTCTGTTTAATTTGTGGTAGATTGGATTTTTTTAAAAAAAAAAAATCTTAGTTGTCATTTACTCTCATGATTACTCAGATCTCTTCTGGAAATTCATTTCTTAGCTGTTAAAAATAGCAAAAGGCATTTTAGTGGAGGTGATATTGCAGATATCATCTATTGCATATGCATATCACAAATATGCATATATTTGTGGAGCAATTTCTCCACAAATTGTTCCACAATTTGGTGTTGTCCAAAGGCACTGCACATTGCTGCACATCTGGTTTATGCCAGAAACCTTGAACACTGAATGAAAAGAAAATGGGTAATTATATCATTACTATCACCACCACCACACACAACCCCCCCGCCCCAACTTTTTCTAAATCCTTAAACCCGTGTGTTAAACTTCTTTTGCAATGGAGAAGGAAACTCACCCAGTGAATGCAATAAAAACTTGTCATTCCAAAATTTGTTTAATATTTCAGAAACAGCAAAAACAAATTCCAAAGGTGATTAAGAGTTGAAACTTAGCCAAGCTTTTTGTTCATAAAAACAAAAGTTCACAATTACAATTGTGAATTAAGATGGAACCCTGGCTCCCAGCTGCTCAATTCAGAAGTTGATTGCAAAATACTTCTGTTCCTGGGATGTATTCACAAGGAGTGTCGGTACGGAGGACACAGCTCCTTGCTGCAAACAGACTTTGCCTTCTTTCATCCATCTGCGATCTCCACTGTAGACACCATTCCATTAAAAAAGGGATACTTAGTTTTCATGAATCTTCACCAGAAGTCATCTTTGGTGATCTTGAATATTCCCGGAACCTGCATCTCTTCAGCATCCTGAGTTCACATAATTCCATCTTTGCTTTCTATACTTCTGTCTTTCCAGTTCATCTTTCTACTGTGTCAATTTCACTTCAACTCTTTCTTGCCAGCTTCTTTACCCCATTTCAACCTTTCCTCTCCCATGATAGACCCTCTCTGTGGAACCGTCATAAATACTAGTCAGCATGGTTGAAAGTCATGTCTTATGATAGTTGCAGTCTTAAACTGCATTGGAAGAGCATCACTTGGCTTGCCTTTGTTTTAACCCTTAATGTATCTACATAGTCTCATATAGTTAGTAGTGTAATAGCAGTGTTTGGGCACCAAATATGGGAAGAGAAAAAAAGAGTAGATAGGGAGAGAGTGCAAAGACTGGATTAAAGTTAGTTCATTAAAAATGTTTCTGATTAGCATTGCTTTTGTTCTCAAATTTGATACAGCCGTTTAAATCACATGTAAACAGAAACAGATGGGGTGAGAATCAGCTATGACCTCTGAGCCAAATCTAACTCAAAAATGAAACAATAGAAACAATGCACTCTTCCTGCAAGCTGTGTTCATTGCTGCAAATTGCACTACACATTCAGTTCTTTTCATTTTTAACAACAATTTCCCAGCTGACAATCTCTTTTCTCAGATGACAAATGGTTTCAGTTGGGTTTACAACCAATAATATAATGATGCAGTTTCTTTGCAGAAACAATGAAGGCAGAATATGTGCTTGCAACTTCTCCTCTTCTCTAGAGAAGAGAAACTGATTTGGTTAGTGAAATAATGGAAGGAAACACAAAGGCTGATGACATGCAGCAGTAACTCAGAAGAAAACAATTCACTTTTTACCATGGTCATGGCCTTGCATCATCTTGGCTTTGTGTCACAAATACCATTACTCATTTCTTCCACACAAGCCTTCCCCATAAATTCTGTTCCACTTTATCCATTACTTGCTTTCAGCTTCCCCCAATTTTGCCAAGTGTAGCCATTTCTTTCTAGTTCATCATCCATATGAATTTCTGCTTGCTGATCTCTGCTTCAAGAGAGAAGCCAGTCTTTATTTAGTATAGGATTGGATGAATGAGAAAGTGTTGGTTATTGCAATCCAGTCTTAGTAACCAGTTCCAGGAAGAAGGAAGTTAGCTTTTGAAACAGGTGTATGGGTCATTACAAATGTAAGCAAAAACTCATTTCTCCATTGCGTTCACTAACAGGAACTGTTTAGATCATAGTGTTTAGATCATTATTATTTTTATTAAATCAAATTCTTAGTCATCTTATTTTTAAAAACCCATAACCTTTTTATAATAGTTGAACTATAAATACAATACCATCTACAAAACAACACCATTTGGTAATTTAAATTTAACTTAAGCATCCATTGCTACCATAAAGATTTTAATTTAAAACTAGGTAAAATTCTCTTTAAAGTAATAATCTTGGGTCAATAAAAGCTTATAGAGAAGCCCAATCTCTATTGCTCCCTAATGTTGTTGATTCTAAGGCTCTGTGGGTTTTACCTGCTAGTCGTGACTAACTTTAAGGGTGGTGCTCATCTCCGTTTCTTGAGCCAGCATTGTCCAGAGACATTTCTGTGACTATGTGGCCAACATGACATCATGCTGCAGCACAGAGCATGCAGCAAAACACAGAATGCTGTTATCTTCCCACATG
Source organism: Thermophis baileyi (assembly GCA_003457575.1). Classification (NCBI taxonomy): domain Eukaryota; kingdom Metazoa; phylum Chordata; class Lepidosauria; order Squamata; family Dipsadidae; genus Thermophis; species Thermophis baileyi. Next base: position 1,127,812 of record QLTV01000229.1, read on the forward strand.
CTTATGTGTTATATCTATTCATCTACTTGCATTTACATGCTTTTGAACTGCTAGGTTGGTAGGAGCTGGGACAGGTAGCAGGTGCTCCCTCTAGCTAGTGGCACTCAGGTCTCGAAGTGCCGAGCTGTAGGCCTTTAACAGTCTAAGACTCCTAAGATTCCTGTGATCCTAAGGCTGATTAATTAAAGAGAACCTTGGCCAAGAAATGACAACAGATGCCAATGCAATCAACCTATAGTGCATCAAGCTAAGCAGAACTATCACAGTCCTGTTTTTTTAAAAAATATTTCATAAAGGTAAACCTTGACTTATGACCACAATTGAGATCAGAATTTCTGTTGTTAGGCAAAGTAGTTGTTAAAGTGAGTTGTGCCCAATTTTATGACCTATTTTGTCATGGTTTTGAATCACAGCAGTTTTTAAGTAAATTGAATGGCCATTAAGTGAATCCTCCTTCCCCCATTGACTTTGGTTGTCAAAAGACAACTGGGAAGATCACAAATGGCAATCACATGACCCTGGTATAATGCAATCTTTAAAAAGACATGCCAATTGCCAAGTGTCCAAACTTTGATCATGTGAACATAGAGATGTTGTGATGGTTTTAAATGCAAGGACCAGTTGTAAATCACTTTTTTCAATGCCTTTGTAAATTTGAATGGTTACTAAATGAATGGTTGTAAGTTGAGGACAACCTGTATTCTTATTGTATTTTAATTCTAATTGCAATAATAGGTTTCGAATTTGTGGACTGTTGCACTTTTCCTCTATGATACGAACATACAATTATTTTCATATAATAAAGACTAGAAATTTGTCAAAGTTTTTATTCAATACTTTCATAGGCATATGCATAAATAAGTTGAAATTTCCTACTTTCCTAAAGAAGATACATCAAATATTTCATCTTGTAATTGATTTATCTATTCTTGTAGGAATATGTTTCTCTATTTCCATCTTGGCAGCTCAGTATAATATTCTGACTGTCTTGACTCTTCAGGGCTGAGGCAATAATCTATGATCTAGAACAGTGGTTCCCAAACTTTTTCAGTCCACCGCCCCCTTGGTGCTACAAACTCATCCTCAGTGCCCCCCCACCCCCACCCCTTCAGGTGGGCGTGGCTTGGTGGTCAGGTGACCGGGTGGGCGTGGCCAACTTCTAAAATGTGGTGAAACTCACTTAACACCCCTCTTGCTTAGCAACCAAAATTTTGGGCTCAATTGTGGTCATAAGTCTTTCTTTCTTTCTTTCTTTCTTTTTCTGTCTTTCTTTCTTTCCTTTTTCTTTGTTTCTTTGTTTCTCTCTCACACACACACACACACACACACACACACACACACACACACCTATTTATACCTGACAGGAAATAACATGTAGGTTACCTGCTTGCAGTAAAGCAAGGTGTCAAAGATAGTTAATTACTACCATCTTTCTTTCTGTCTGTCTGTCTTTCTTCCTTCCTTCCTACCATTTCTTTCTTTCTTTCTTTCTTTCTTTCTTTCTTTCTTTCTTTCTTTCTTTCTTTCTTTCTTTCTTTCTTTCTTTCTGTCTGTCTGTCTGTCTGTCTGTCTGTCTGTCTGTCTGTCTGTCTCTCTTTCTTCCTACCTACCATCTTTCTTTCTTTCTGTCTGTCTTCCTTTCTTCGACAGCTCAGCTTAGCTTCCTGGTGAAGCTCGGAGACCGCCCGGCACACCCATCCACTGGCTCTCCACTTTCTGCCTGCCCCGCCAAGGCCCCCACCAGCCCGGAGCCCGGCAGACCCTGAGGCCGGCAGAGCTCCATAGGTGCACACCCCGACGTGCACCAAAGGTCCCGGAGCCGAAGCCGGGAAGGTGAGAGGGGCGACGGTGGCGGCAACCGCGCTCCGGCAGCGTTGCGTTCCATGTCATGTGCCGTCCGGGAGCGCGGTCTCTGGGCTGGCGGGGGCCTTCCTTGCTGGGCGCTACTGCACCAGCGGCTCCGCCCTGCCCAGCTCCATCTGCCGCCACTTCCTGCGAACTTCCCAGGAGATGGCCGGAGCGAGGGGCGCACCCTGAGGCCGGCAGAGCTCCATAGGTGCACACCCCGACGTGCACCAAAGGTCCCGGAGCCGAAGCCGGGAAGGTGAGAGGGGCGACGGTGGCGGCAACCGCGCTCCGGCAGCGTTGCGTTCCATGTCATGTGCCGTCCGGGAGCGCGGTCTCTGGGCTGGCGGGGGCCTTCCTTGCTGGGCGCTACTGCACCAGCGGCTCCGCCCTGCCCAGCTCCATCTGCCGCCACTTCCTGCGAACTTCCCAGGAGATGGCCGGAGCGAGGGGCGGGCGGGAGCATGTTGGCCCAGCCGTCGCTTGGCTTACCTTCCTGGCGAGGCTCGGAGACCGCCCAGCACGCCCATCCGCCGGCTCTCCACTTTCTGCCTGCCCCGCCAAGGCCCCTGCCAGCCCAGAGACCACGCTCCTGGACGGCACATGACAGGGGACGCGACGCTTCTGGATCGTGGTTACCGCTACCATTGCCCCTCTCGCCTTCGGCTCCGGGACCTTTGCGGGCCGGGAAGCGTCGGGGCGCGCACCTATGGACCTCTGCCGGCCTCAGGCTGTCACTACCGGTATGGCGAACCACCTGCTGCCCCCCTTGTCCTTCTTTGCCGCCCCCCTTGCCCTTCTTAGCGCCCCCTGCCGCCACCCTTGCCTCTTAGCACCCCCCTAAGTACCGCCCACTTTGGGAACCACTGATCTAGAAGGTTCCATTATTTTTGCTCCTCAGTATGGAGCTATTAGGTGGATAGTCATCATCTAGACAGAGACACAAAAGTGTTCCAAAATGCAAATATCAGGTGGGAGAAAGCACAATAAGTAAGATAGAAAATGAGCACCTTTCATTCAGTTGTAGTTCTGGCCAGTCCACTTCTATTCAAGATTCATCCACTATCTATATAGACTACTGCCTTCAAAAATTTGTTAGCATATCTCTCTTATTTAGGGTCACAAATTCTGTCAGTTGATGTGTTTCAAACAGTATTCATGCAGTGGATTCATAGAATAAAAACAGATGCACAATAAAATGTTAAAATAATTTAAAATTCAGTAAGCTATACAATATAAACAAAATAATATTTTTTTAAAAAAAAATCCTCTTCCTTAGTTCTCCATAAATCCCTTCCAAAAACGGAAGCCCAGATCACATGGTAGTTAAAAACAACGATCTGTAATCCATTACTACACATAGATACTTTCTAGAAGAGATACAAAATCTGATGCCCTCACTATATGTGGCTGCTGAAAGTCTTGATATCCTTTCTGATACCTGTGCAGAAGATACTACTAATTTATAAGAGAACATCCAATTGAAAAACATCTATAAGCAGTGATACATTATTGCATTCAATTACATTAATACTAATTATTTTAAAATGAAATTTAATTCTCTGGCTTGTTTTTTTCTTCGCCTTGCTTACTTCTTTGTTCCAGATTATACCACTTTTGTGAGTATGGTTTTTATCCCATGTTCTGAACAAAGTTAGGACAATTGTTACACAATGTAAAACCTTGTGAAATAAATGGCACAGCTAGCTTGTCTTTGTTTGCACTTGTGCAAACCCATTCATATTAACAGGACTTTTGAGGAAGAACTTGGAATGGGATCTACCCACCAGCCTTATAACTTCTTCCACTTGATTGGGAATTATGCTCTGCAAGGGAAATGCTTCATAGACATTCTCATTATTTATAACACCAGCCAAACCAATTTTTTTATTTCAACCTGGAAATTTCACACTGAACCAATAGGAGAGAAAATACGACACTTTTCTTATTAAAATGAAATGACAGAATAATTTGCATTTGTCTTTTGCATCTGGCTTTTTTTTTTTTTTTTACAAAGTAACCCACTCTCTTTAAAGTTTCTTTTCCTAAAGCCTATGTGTCACAGGTTACTCAAGTTATTTACTGCTTGTCACAGTAGGACTATATTTAGCGTGTGGCGTTTGGCTTGCAGGTGTAGAAGGTCAAATAAAACCTGCAAATATGAAAGCTTGGGAAAATTAGCACAATCTTTGTTAACATAGTCACTATGCTGGTGGCAGTAACAGGCCAAGGCCTAGCTGGATTGCACGCTTTTTATACAGAATCACTAAATATCCAGCAAAGAACAACATTCCACTTTTCTTGTTCCCTCACCTTCCTGTTGCCCTCTGAAGAATTACAGGGTAGTATTATACTAAATTAGCTTCCGTGTATGTATTCTGTTGAGGCTTAATCAAACACAGCCCATGTCTCTGGGATCAAACAACTAATCTTAGCAGCTTTGTCAGACCACTGACTCCCTCATCAATCATGCTCCATTCCATGCTTGGAAAGTTGGAGGTACTGCTGAATAGCCTTCTGTTATAGGCGGTGGCCAGCTTCTTTGTGACAAATTTACAGCAGACACTGACAATGTTGTTCGTGTGAAACCAGCTGAACTTGATGGGATAAAGCCGGGGACCCAGGGGGAGGAATAATGATTCTGCAAAAGTGATTGCTAACGAGAACGGCTACCTTTTTATTCCTTCTCTAAAACAAAAGTAATTGACTGCTGGAACTGCTTGTGCTGGGAATATTGATCAGTGACAGTTAGAGGCCTTCTTCACTATCACTCGTCCTGGGAGGCCTAATTAACAAAGGCTGGCTTGTTGAATTAGATAAAGCTCAGTGTGCACTGAAATTAATGTGATGCTGTCTGAGCATCCTTCACCTAATAGGGGAAAATCAAGTTTAAGTGGAAGAAAAGAGGAAAGTCCTGTTAAGAGCTAAAACAATTGTGACTGGAAAAGAAGTGGATAAATACAAGATCTTTACAAGGGCAAACTTTTTTTCTTTTAGAGCAAAGTCATATGCATTGTTTCATACCAATCCTTCTAATGGGGCCTTTGTGATTAAAGAAGGCTCTTATGACCATTGTAACCTGGCTTTCTAAATAAAATAAATTCTGTATTGGATTTTGGCAGGATGTTTGTACAGACAGGGAAATGGACAATTAGATTGGTGTTCTTTCAATCATTCTTAGTTCTTTCAATCATTCTTATAGTGCTCTAAAAATAGTCTAGAATTGGTCACCTGGGAAAGCAATAGAATATTTTGTGTTGCCTTCAGTGAAGGACCCACTTTATGCAAAATATGGAGACTTGAGAATACTGACAGGATTGGAATTCAAATAGAGTTGCACATGTAGCGCTACCCCTGAAAAGGCTGCAAAAGTCCAGCTCCCTCTGTCCCTTTCTCCCAGATAACTTGGGGTCTTTCAGCTCACATTCACTGATCTAGCGTTTCAGGATCTCTCGTTCTTATCGTTCACCCAATCACCTCTACTCGCCCGGCTCAGTTCACCTCCGCAATCCTCCTAGTGTATCTGATGGCCCCTCTGGTCACTCTCTCTCTCTCTCTCTCTCTCTCTCTCTCTCTCTCTCTCTCTCTCTCTCTCTTATGAATATTGAACGGACTGAGGGTAAGAACTATCCTAGGGGGAAGGGATGTTATGTATTGAATATATATATAGTTGTGTTAAACCCTGCTAAAGTGAAACTAACCTTTAGATGACCCTAACTGTTAACTCCAACTGTTTTGGAGGGAAACTTAGAACATTCATATTTGGACAGGTTTTTTTCAAGTATTATGATTGGTTAAGGCCCTGTGGGCCCAGAGTATAAAGTACAGGGATTTGCCTGCAGTTCCTCAGTTCCAGTTTTCAGTCAATAACTGCTGTTGTATCTATTATGGTCTGTTTCTTGCCTACTGAAGCCCACTACACAATAGCTCTCTCTCTGGGTTAGCTTCGCTCTCTCCCTCTTTCTGGGTAAGTGTTGCTCCCTTTCTTTCTCTTTGGATCAGTTTCACTCCTGCTCTCTCCCCCCTCTCTTTGTCTGGCCCCTACTGCCTACCACGCAACCCTGCTAAGCTGGGACCAGGCTGCGGGGTGGTGCAGGGTAAGCTGATAAACACTTATCCCCTTCTCTACTCACCTCCTCTTCCTTCATTTGTTTTTCCCTGTCTTTCCCCCCATCTCCTCCTCCTCTGTTTGCTTTTTCCTGTCTCTCTTTCTCCTCACGCTGCTTCTCTCCCTTCTTTTCCCTCTCTCACTCTCTCTCCATCTCTCCTTCTTCCCTCCTTTGTTCTCCCCCTTGCCACATGTCTCCTTCTCTTTTTATATCCCCCTTTTCCCTGGCCACCCCTTCCCCCTTAATTCCCAGCAGGATTCTGTGGGGTGTCATGAAGCAATTGGGAGCTTTGGGTCACCCGTGCCACTCAGTTGGAGCTCCGAGACTCCCTCTGCTGCCCAACTGATCGCATCCATTGGTGTGACCACATGACCAGCACGACCATATGATCAGCGCTGAGAATTCTCTCTCCGCTATTGCACTGATCAGTGTGATTGCACAGCTAGCGTGATTTGTGTTGTTTGTGCTACTCTCCCTGCTGCCCAGCTGGAGCCCTGGGATTCCCCCTGTACCAGAGGTGGGTTCCTACTGGTTCGGACCAGTTCGCCCGAACCGGTAGCGACCCGCTGGTGACATCATGGTGATGTCATGGAACCAGTTCTGTCAGTGCCAGTCCGTGGGCGTCACCATTTTTTTTAAAAAAAAATTTTTGAATTTTTCCCCGGTTTTTTTTTCTTCTGCACATGCGCAGAAGCCAAGTTTCTGGCACTGCGCATGCATCGCCATCTTGTTTTCGGCTTTCTTTTTCCATGAGGCATGGCCATGCGGCACGGGAGGAAGTGAACCGGCAATGAGGTAAGTTAGAACCCACCCCTGCCCTGCACCACACAGCTGATCACACTGATTGGTTCTGCTCTCCCTTTTACCTCTGCCACACATAAATCAGATCCATTGCCATTTTCATACATTTGTTCGGGTTTTTTTTAAAAAAAAACAGGTGACACTAATAGGCATTGGAATGTTATTTTGAACCAAAATTAATACATAATTTCTTTTTCTTTCATTCAATAGGGTCTGATTCTCAGACATTGTCTGGACAAATCGCTGAGGTTTTCTTGGTAGGGTTTATCAGAAGTGGTTTGCCATTGCTTCCTTCCTGGGGCTGAGAGAAAGTGACTGGCCAAAGATCATTCAGCAAGCTCAAGGCCTAAGGTGGGAATGGAACTCAGTCTCCTAGTTTCTAGCCTGGTGCACCTGCACAAAAGTATATCAAACTTTTGTACAGGTGATTGTTAAGTGATTTTATTGAAATTGAATGCCAACATTATGTCATATGCAAATCAAATTTAGTATATATATGTGTGTATACATGTGCATCATTCCTTTATCCAAATGAGAAGACAAAAAGGGATTCAGTATTTGCAATACCCCCAACAAATGAGAAAGGTTTTTCTATGTCTTCCTTCTTGTAATTTGGTGATGTTGCTGTGATGTCATTCAGTTTTTCCCAGGTTATATTTTATAACTTGTATTTTATAAGCTTGTTAGGTGTGTTACGGTTGTCAGAGTCACAACGCACCCTTTTTAAAATTCATTTTCCACTAAAAGTTTATATGAATTACATTATTTTTTAGTTTACGGTCAATTTGCTGCAATAATTAAAAAAAATGTTTCTGGAAGGCAACATACACCTGTGCAACATAAGTTACCTCTCTGTTATGCATATGAAACTATTTATTATTTTTCCCATCCATAAGTGGTGTAAAAAAATTACACAAAAAATGGAAATAACTAAAATAATAGCACCCAAGCCTCCAACACATAATTTTCTCTGTAAAATATACTTATAAAAATACATACTAGGTTCAGAAGGTTTTCAATAATTTTTGGCATTCACTTTGTTACTGTGGATAAAAATGAAAGTTTATCATTGCCCCTCCCTGATATGTGACAATGACAGATGATTAAGTAATACTGTAAGATATTTGCTCCCATCAGTGAATAGTGAGTGACAATAGAAGACAGGTATTTCCTTTATGTCCTGCTGGGATATCCCCAGGGAAGGCTTCCCAATTTGAGCACCTTCAATTAATTGACTTTCAACTTTTCACCTTCTCTAAACAGCACAGCCATTGCCAAGAATTCTGGAAATTAGTCCACATATTTGGAAGGTGAGAAGATTAAAGATTACTGTCCCAAAGTCATTTGGTTGACTATTGTAGACTAAATAGACTTTTGAAGGATGACATCATACAATTTTGTGGACTTTCCGATGAAGGTTGCAATCCAGATGATTTCAAAGAAGTGTTTAGAATTCCATAAGTAAATGCATAAGATTTCATATAAATAACATCTACAAATACTTCTGTGAAATAGGTTTTGCACTAATTCTCCTTTATTTTTATAATGCAGGTTCTTGAAGAAGGAAAAGATGTTCCTTTATTTTGCAAAACACTTTACATAAAATAATTGATTTATATAAGCTTTCCCTGTTTGTTTCCCGAGAAACTTTATCTGATTAGGCATTATAGGGGTTGGTCCAACACACTTGACTCCTCAAATGCATTGGCAAAGAAATCAGTAGTTTCTCAAACAGATCAAAAGCAAAAGTTAGCTCAGCAAACATGTATTCTTTCTGAGACCATTTGGTAATAGGACAAGTTACCTGGATATATATTGAACTCCATTTAATAATGGGAGAATCACTCATTTTTTGTTGCTTGGAAAAATTAGTAAGATATTTAGTACAGGGACAATGCAGCTGTCAGCAACCAGAATGACAGCAATTACGGTATAAACATTATTTTTTCATGACCATTTATCAGAATCAGGTGTGTCTGGGATGCAAAGTACACCTGGATCAATAAAGAGAAATCAGCTTGCTTTACTTTGATTGATGAAGCAGATCATTAGGAGGAGGATGAGAAGTTGTGCCTGACAGCAATCATTCAGTAATTGCTTGATGGAATTAAGATCTGTCAGGTACTGCCATAAACACACCATACTATATAATGCATAGCTTTTATTAACAGAAGATGACAAGTGATTCTATAGGCATAAATCTAGAAGGCATGAAGAAATATGCACACAGAGCATACTTTTTCATTTCTTTTTGCATATGCAGCCAAAACCAAAAGTATATGTTATTCCTGAATCTATTACATCATATGGGAAAGAAGAATAGAAAGTTGTAAGAATAGTTGTTATATGTATAGGCTGTTTAAATTGAATGCAATCTTTTGTTTAATCAATTTAAAAAACTTGTCCAGCAATCAATTCAAATCTCGTATAAAATAAGATTGTAACTATTAATCCTGAACTTTCACTTACCAAGAAATATTTAATTTTCAAAACCTATTTTATAGTGTTTGCCCTATTTCACCCTAATACAATGTTGGGGAGGAAGGGAGAGAGAGAATGGGATGTTCAGGCAGGGATAGTGCCTCTGGTGGAGGGGTCTCGTGCCTTTTTTAGGGCTGTTCATTCACCTTTGGTCCCCACCTGGTACTCAGCTCTCACATGCTGCTCCAAATGTGCTCATGTTCATGCATGAACATGTGTACACATGCAGTGTTTAAATTACCCTTTTAGTATTAGTAGAAAAGCAGACAAATATTCGTGTGTGGGTTTTGGACTATTCAATAAAGAGAACATTTGTTCAGACTTATTTTACAGTCAGTTATGATAGTATGTAAATATGCTATCTTTAATAACATTGAAGTATGTACTTATACTAAATATACTAAATTATGTTTATTTCATCCTGTTTGCACCCTGTCTTCCCCTCCCTTCAACAACCAATTTGAATTCTCCATCATTTTAGTCATTCCTTTCATCTGATAAACTGGGTTGTAGCACACAAAGCTTATGTCTTTTCATGAAATGTGTTAACACATCACCACACTTGTTCTCATTTGGTGCTACCATAAGCTAATATGGGCCTCTTTTTAGAATGTCTGCATGCATGTGCCAAAAGTTCCCAGGAAAGCCTTTGCAGAAATTCCCAAGAATCCATCTTCTCAACTGTTCTTAAGACAGCTATTTTATTTGTGTTAACATGCTTTGTGGAGATGCCCAGTTTATTGCTTTGCAGAGTCCTACCAGGATCAAAGCATCTCAATAAACTAAGGACTATCCCAGCTTACTATCTGAAGTGAAGTGTCAATTGTGAAACTTTGCAGGTTAAAAAGCTATGTTTAGCCAAATTACCTTGATATCCAAGGCAGAAATCTCCAAATGCCTATTTAACTCTGGCATCAAAAATACAGTCATAAAACATTTAAAAGCATACACTTTCTTCCCTTTCATGTCAGTTCATGAAGCCTGAAAGAGCTGTTTTACTTTATATTAAGAACAACATCAAGGAAAAAAATTCCTAAGACTTAGGGGTGCTTGTAGATGCCCTAGAAACCTAAAAATGAAGCATTTCATAGCAGCTGACAGACTTTTTTTTAAATTTCTTTATTAATTTTCAAATTTTTTCCAACAATTACAATAAATCCTTAAACAATTCTACATCTACTTATTTACATTGATTTCCTATTAGTACAATACAATATTTACAATATTCTGTGTCTTTATTTCATTTTATCCTTTTTGTTTTCTATCTTCAATCCATTGATACCAATTTTCCCATATTTCATAATATTCTGAGTCTTTTTGTCCTCTTAGTTCTATGGTTAATTTGTCCATTTCTGCGCAGTCATAAATCTTCTTAATTATTAAGCTTTCCGTTGGTGGGTGAGGGTTCTTCCAACAATGTGCAAACGCAAGTCTTGCAGCTGTTGTGATGTGTAAAATCAAGTATTTGATGTTTTTTCTATGTTGATTTTTGAATATTCCAAGTAGAAAAAGTTCCGGAGTAAATTCTATTGTTGTACCTGTTATTTGTTGCAACCAATTATGTATTTTTAACAAATAATTCCTCGCTTCGGGACATAATCACCACATGTGAAAGAAGATGCCCTGTTCTTTTTTACATTAC